>BJBW01005266.1:9322-82717 GCA_004320125.1 Scolopax mira | reverse complement strand
GACTGGATGCAGTCCTGAGAGGCATGCTCTGACATGCTCTGGGTGGTCCTGCATTGGCAGGGGAGTTGGACTAGATGATCTCTATGGTCCCTTCCAACTCCAAAATTTCAGTGATATTCAGTGATATTCAGTGAAATGTTACAAGTATTCCCCATTAATCCTGAGATGTTAATCTCATTTTAACAATAGCAAGTAGGCACTGATAGTTTCCGATATCTTTGACCCCATGGTAATCCGTTTTCTAGTAAAAATTTAACATGTCTGGATCAAACTGAAACATGTTAGTACAAACACACTGCTCTAAAAGAAGTAATAATTTCTAAATCTACTAGTCTTGCTTCTATAAGGCTCTGTTGATGAGTTAGAGGAAGAGCAGGACAGCAGTGCTTCAGTGAGTGCCGACTCAAGAAAGATACAGCTGGGAATGGCTTCAGAGTTTCTCCTCTTTGTTTTTGCTGATTTGGATAGTCACAATCTGACTGCCATCCCTATACGGTTTATAAATCCTGCAAATATCAAGCACAGGCTCAGCTTCTGTTTTTTTGGGGGGTTTTGGTTTTGTTTTGTTTTTTTGTTTGTTTTTTTTTTCTTTTTTTCTAAAGGAGTGAAAAGCAGTTTTTAATCACTTAATTTTTCTCTATTTCTCTCCACTGGAAAATATTGGTGAGAAAAAACTCAGAAGAAAACTATCTGGGTGCTAGCTGAAGTAATAATATAGGATCAAAGCATTCCACCTTTTTTGTAAGATAAGTAACTTGAAACACATGGCATTTTACTATGCGGTTATCTATGAGATCTAAGACATGTTTCTGGAGGGCAGTATGCAAGTGCATACTCTTTTTATGCAAGTGATTCACTTGACAAACGTGAAAGAATTTTCAGCCAATGAATTTCCTATTTCAGGAGTATAACTAAAATTTATATATTATACAGGCTACAGGCAAATATTGCAATTCAAGTAACATTCACTTGTAGATCAAATATGAGCTGAACAATCCGAGGTTCAATGAAGACAGCAGAAAAACCTCCTAGTGGTTCTAGCTGGAGGACTATCAAACCAAAATGAACTAAGCTTAGTAAACAAAGACATTAATATCACCAGGATATTTTCTGCAAATATGAGATGCACAAGTAGCAAATGACAATTTTGATAAATAACACTTCAAAACTTTTTTTATATCTCCAGTTAATATCCTTCAATAAAGGCCTTTACTTTGGAGAATTACAGATGGGAAATTAAATTGGCAATATTCACACTCATTTACCCAAATTAATGAATGCTACTTTCGCCTCTATCCTTCATTTAAATAATCCACTGACATGCAAAATTACATTTTACTATTCAAACTGTTAATATTTTTGATTCACAAACACAAGTAATTAAGAAGCCTTTTGTGGAAATATCATTTGTTAAGTTAATTTACTTCTATATGATTTATTTGTTTAAAAATAATTTATTGAAAAAATGACTAATACTGAATCCTAACTTTCTAATTAAAAAATATGTAGTTTCTGCTATGTTAGAAAATTCAATACTTTAATTAGTTTCAATGCATTATATTTTTAAATTTTGGTCTGTGTCTGACAAAGTTAAGATTAGGTACATGTTAATTAAGCTGTCCAGTAATTGAAAAACATTATATAGGAAAATGTAATTCTCTTTTGAATGCTGTTTCCAAGAAGGAAATAAACTCTATTATTCATTCTAATGATGGTGGAAAGATCTACTGTTTCACTTGAAAAAAAAATAAAATAAAAAAATCCATGATTATATTTAGGAGGCTTTGAGAGAAGTTAACTGAAATCTATTGGCATGAACCCTTCCATTCATTTGCCTGCTTACCGCCTGAGAACAGTCAACTGAAATACCTGTATTGCTTTTGCTGCAACGTGACTATTGTAAAGCTCATTTTAAAAACATTGTTACTTTTACTTTCTATTTTGCTTTATAAAGTTGGAGGAAACTGATAAAGCTCATGTGAGAGCTTGAAGGAGTTAAGGCGATGTATAGAGAAAAATATCTGCTTAAAACAGTTATTCCAAGGTTAGCCCTATCAAAAATGTTGGTTCAGTTGGATTTGTGGAATACCTAGTAGCTTTTTTGGTTTTTTAAGAGGACTTAAATAGCGGAAATATTTCAGACATGAGTAATCCAATTTTTCATTAGAAATTATGAAATAATTAATACAATGAGTAGCAAGCTTTAGATATATTTTGAGTAATAGAAAGGAGCCAAAGAATTATAATGCCTACTTCAGAATGCTTCCGAATAAGCATCTTATTCAGCTTTATCCAAATGCACCATTTTTTACCAATTAGAATTTAAACAGTTTCGAATTTTTTAGCACCTTTTTCAAGAGATTAGTTAAAACATGAAATCATGCAAAACTCATCTGCCTTCGAGTTTGATTAAGTATTTCAGTTCATTTTTGTTTTGCTTTGGAAATTTTTCTTAGTGCTTGTTATTCCAGTTTAGGTTTATGCTTTCTCACTGAGAACTGAGTGAAAGTAGGTTTGAATGAGGTTTACTTTTAATCTGTAGGCTTTCTTCTTTGTAGGTGTCAGAGTAAAATGAAGAGGGTTTAACGCTGTGCGAGTCTTATGGGAGTTAAATGCTCCTAAACCCCTGGAAAACAAAGTCATTTTGTTTCATACAAGTGCACCCTTAATAAAAAATCTTAATGCCACACATATTCTTTTGCTTGAAGTGAGCAGATCAATAATTCAACTGATAGAGTGGAAAATAAACTGGTGAAGCATCTTTTATCCTTCAGACCTTATTCAAAATGAGCTAGATTCCCAATTTGTGATTTTCCCACATCAATGGATGATGTGTAGTTGTATTATTCAGGAACTACTTTGGACACCAAGTTTGAATCAAGGTAGCACCACCACCTATTGCTACAAAAGGAGAAACTACACAGAGCTTCTCTCAGGGTTTACGCTTCACTTAAACTGCTGCCGTGGTGCAGTGGAGGAGGTAGTGGGAAGAGCACTAACTGTGCTAAATCCCTCCTCTCTTGCTCCTGTGCTATCCAACTGGGAAAGTAATAACTGTTGCTGTTGTTTCCTCCTCCAGCTGCAAATCAAGGCAGTCAAGGGAATGTTTTTAAGATCTGCCCCCTTTCACGTTCGGTAATTATATAGCACTAGCGAGAATCTAGCCTGTGATTTTTAGTGTGCTTCTGAAATAGACTGAGCCTTTGCTCGTTTCTCTAAGTGGGAGGTTACATGAAATTGTGATCTTAGTGGGTGCAAAATGCCTTTCACCTCAGTCGACTCAGCTTTTCATCAGGAGAGTTCTGCATCAGTCTGCGGGTGTCAAAGCCCAGACTTTAGCTTTGTCTGTCCATATAGCGGCAGTATCAAACACATGGTTCTTACATACTTGACAGATTTTAAATTACCTGGGTGAGAGGAGAGAGTTGGCTTTGTGTGTCAGGATATTTCTCTTCTGTGGCTGGGTTGTGATAAATGTGTTCCACAGGACTGAACTCAGTGCTTTAGTATACAGAACAAGAATACAACCGCCATGTATTTCAGTCTGTATTTTAGTAAATACTTGAATGGATACGATTTCCATTTTAATTTATACTATAAATTAATTTGGTATTAATTTGGCACACCTATTCTAAGAAAAGTGGACCTTTGAATCAATTGTGACTAAACACAGGCAAAGTTAAAGAACACTAAAAAATATAATCTGTAGGGTAATAAATTAAGCATTTTAATTATGCTTGTGTGTAGGAGGCACTCAATTAGATAGCTGATAAAATTACAGTGTTGGGGTATTTTCAAAGCCAGAAGGTGGTAGTCCTTGCTAAAAAAATAAGTCCCCATGGAGATACCTGCAGGAATATCTGTCTGCAAACTGGAAAAGCAGCCTTCATAATAAGCAATAAGCATCAAACTTGCATAATTACACACTTCTAGATTAATTCCATTTTTATCATATTCATAGCAATTTTAGTAGGATTAAATTATGCAGTTGTTCAATAATTTAGAAATAATATTAAAAAAAAAAGGACTATTGATTGTTAATTTCTTTCTGCAATAGGAGTTTGGACTATATATTGAAACAGACAGTGCTTTTACCATAACTGTCCCTTTCCTTGCAATGGTGAGGAAGTTAATGATTAATGTGAATACATTCTACAAGTACATTATGTGAGACTTTTACGGGTATGTTCTTGTTATATTTTCTTTTTCTGCAACTTGTAGTTCTACATCTAACAACATATTCTTCATTTAATCAGACCTCTACATTTTAAAGCACTCATTTTTTACCTCTTTAATAATTCATATTTTGAATTGATTTAGAGAATGATGATCTACTGAATTCCTTTTCCATTGCTAGCACCAGGAATGTGTTTCTGCTTCATGAGTCAGATATTATAAAAAAATTTATGTGAACAGCTAGTGACTGTCTTCTATATCTGAAATTCTATCTTAGTGGACTTAAAAGAACTTGGTGAAACTCTGTGGCTATATGTAAAATATAGTACAGTTTCTTAAGTGGCATTGTGATGAATTATAACAGGATTGCTGCCAGTGCTGTAGTCAGTGAGTACTACTGAACAAAATTTATCATCATCTAACCTGCGTGTTTTAGCATTGGTGCATTTCTTTAATAGACAATGCAAGTAATTTTCTCTCACTTTACCTCAGTTTGCAAGGTACAGAAATATCTTCTCTGGCATGAAGTGGTGGATGTTACTAGTTTCATAATTAAATTTCTGTAAATTTTCTTTTCTAACCCCATTGTACTTGTTATCTCTTTAATATACTGACCTTCAATGTTACGTTTTTTTATCTCAATTTTGAATGATTACTACTGCACTTAGAAAACTTATTTCCTTTATATTCAAGCCAAAAATAAAATACAGTGGTTTGTAAGGACTGCATGTCATTATTAGTCCAGGACATGAAGGGACAAAGTAAGATGCTCCCAGTTATTTTCTGTATGTCAGAATGACTTATCTTCACTGTAGTATCATCATAGATATCTGTTAAGAACTGCAGTACCATCCTGAAGGAGTAAGAGATACAATAGTTTATCTAATACACTGTTAATGCTACCACGTTCAGCTGAACAGAGCCTTCAAAATATTGACAAAAAATTGGTTAAAAAAGATACAAAAGCAAATAAAATTGTTTTGTTTTTAAAACACAATTCTTCCTATTTTTCTAAGTATATCTTGAAGACAAGGACATGTTTTTAAAAAGATATGTGAGAGGTTAAGAATCCTAGCTAACTTAAAACGGTATTTTCTGGTATATGGTCTATGAGGTAAAATGTTACATTTTATTTTATGGATTTCTGCACATTTTGGTATGATATACATGATGGTGAGATGCTGATACAGGGCTAATAGGTGGGTACAGTTGGAGCAATAGTTCTCTATCCAAGCCTCCAGCTCGCTAGGGAGGTTTCAGTCTCCTGTGAGGAGGCTCAGGCAAGTTCCAGGAAAATGAAAAGAAATGGATTTTTCTAAATAATTTTCAGTTACAACTCTCAAATGTAGAATGTTCCATTGCTATTGAGTCTTCAGCAGATTTAGTACTTTTGAGGATTCTGTGGTGAAATAAGGTATGTGAATAAGAGAAAAAAAAATCGCCTTAACTTCATATAGACAATATTTACAAAAAGGTATCATATACGTTTTTCTTTTTTTTTTTCTTTTTTTTTTTTTTCATTAAAAAAAGCTGCTAGGTCCCATTTACAGCATATTTTACAGGGAACTGTAAACATTCTGTGCTTTATGAATAAAATATTCCAGTGCTATCTCAGCACAGCAGTGTAATAAACAACTGGTTATATGCATGTTATTTTTAAAATTTAAATATAATGATTAGTATGTGACTGGAATGAAAGTCAAATATTTATCTGTAATTAAACATCTGCTTTAATTCTATGCTATGTCTTGTGCTTTGTCATTCAGTTTACACTTGTGTAAAATACAGGTAACAACATCCTATCTGTATTTTTTGGATGAAGTGGGTGAAAAATGTTATGTAAATGCAAAAGGCCTTTATTATTCTTAATAACATAATAATGTTACTAATTATACTAATTATAATTACTAATTATAAAATAGGTATACAAATGGAATACACCAGTTCTATAACTAACATATAGGTATTACAGTGTATGGATATTACTCTTCCTTATAAAGCATTTTTAAAATGAAACCTGGGTAAGCCTGTATTGGGTTTACAAGGCAAGGTTTTGGTAGTGTGGGCTCTGCAGGGATGGATTCTGTGAGAAAATGCCAGAAGCTTCCCCTGTGTCTGACAAAGCCATTACCAGCCAGCTCCGAGGTAGATCCACTGATGGCCAAGGCTGAGCCCACCAGCGATGGCAGCAACACCTCTGTAGGAAGACATTTAAGAAGCGGGGTAAAAACTGCTGCACAAAGGAAACTGCAGCCTGGAGAAAGGAGAGACAATATGTGAGAGAAGTATCTCTGCAGACACCAAGGTCAGTGAAGAAGTAGGGGGGAGAAGGTGCTCCAGTTTATAGCTAAGCTTAGATAGGCACATTTTAACAAGACCTAAACTTCTTCATCCATACTGTGATCCTACCAGCTTCTGAGAGCAAACATGGATCTTCCAAATGTACTTATACAGAAACTGGATTTAACAACTGACTAGAAAGCAAAACATTTAGTTGTAAGCATATTTTTGGTACATTTGAGAGGTTTACAAAATAATGGTTTATTTCAGTCACTGTTCTTTCATTCTTTCTCTCAATATATAAAATTTCAATTTTATACTGATCTGCAAAAAATGGAAATTTTAGCAAGTGAGGATTAATGCATTCTTTTTAAAAATTATTTTAATTTACTTGTATTGAGGCTTGCTGTATGCTAGCTTAAAGAAAAAACAAACAAAAAAAACCCCAACCAACGACTACAGATTTTGCCCTAAAGAGCTTACAAGGCAGAAGAAGAACATATTCATATATTGTTAGTTTCAGTCTTGAACCCTGACATTCCAGTAAAATTTTAAAAAATGATTTGGGCCCATGTTCTCCAGGGAAAGTGGGTATCAAACTGTGAGCTAATTTCCAGCACAGGACTCAGGATCCAAAATCAGGCATGTCTGTGTTTCATCTTAAATCTGCTAGAAATTATTCTACATCCTCCAAAAGCTACTGCGATAAACAATACACATTGTTCAAAAATGGAAAAAAACCCACCCAACCTGGTTGCCTTAGAGTCATGTATTGTTGTAATGCAAATTTAAAATAACTTCTGTTTGTATTTTGATAGGTTTGTTGAGAGTGCATGTAAAAGAAAGGGTGTGCAGCTTTATTCTTGCTGTCTGTACGGTGCCATAAATTCAAAGACCTGTTATGTCAGTCAATAAAAAATCCTAACCAAAAAACCAAACAAAATATATCTTAAAATATCAAGCTTTACATAATATTTTTTTAGCAAACTGGGAACTGTTAGATTTTTTTATGTCTACAATTTTGAAAGCCATAGAATTGATAGGTTAAACAATTTCTCTAAAATTAATAGCATTTAATAATACAGTAAAAGTTAAGATGGTTTGCTTTTACACCTCTGTTATCTTAAAAAGAGTATCGATGAACAAGTGGATTTTTTTCACTTCCAGAAACTTGATGATAATTTTCTGTATTGGGAATTACAATCACTACAAAACCGAAGCTGATCACAAATGCTACATGACAATGTAAAAGTAAGGCTTTGCTCTGTGACTCTTGTTTCAGGTGGTCAAGCGAAATTTTCTGGGTGTTTGAGCAAAATCTGTAAACCAGATCACTGACTTGGGCTAGGTCAGTACAGCAACCTGTAAAACAGCCCCGTTAGTGATATGGTCTACAGCACCATCCTGCATGCTGTTGTTCTGACACACGTGTGCCACGTGTGTTCTGCCAACCACTGTTGCATGGTAAGAATTACAGGTGGCAGAGGAAGACAGTCAGACTGTCTTGGGCACTGATGCCAGTCATCTCTCTTCAACAACCTTACCTTTCCATCTTACCTTTATTTCAATTATATGACAATTGTCATTATTTCACTCGGATGTCTTTCTGTAGCATGACTACAGAAAAAAAAAAAAGGTTAAATGTCTTTCAAAGTACACAAAAAGTTGTTCATTCATAAAACAATCCACATTAGTCGCTGTCATCATAAGAATTAACAGATTAGAGATGGACTTCCTAATACTGTGTTAATTTTAAATTGCTGGTCTATTAAGCCTAGTTATAGTTACAGTTTAAATTACATTTTAACTTTTAAATATTATCTGTGGTTATGGGTTAAGATTAAAGTTTGAAACAGTGATGTAGTTATGACACTACAAAATTACTATCTTTTTCATATCAAAATATCCTTTAAGATTGACATCATACCTGTCTCCTAATCCAAGGGCAGGTGAAAAGGTAAAAGAAACATGGGATAAATTGAAATAAAAAACCCCAGGAAACTGATTATGAACTAGAAAGTGATTAGTATAGCTATATTTAATCAGTCTTTATTCATAATGACTAAAAGTTGTCCCATGTGGCCTATATGAAGGACTGGAAAACTCCATAAGTGCTGAATTAAAAGATGCCCATTTATGATACACTGTCCCTATCTATGTCTATAATTGGTTCTCTTCTTCACGATCCTCAGAAGAAAAGCCAAAAAACTAGCGGGGATGGACTCTTACCAAAAATGGCTGATGGACTCTTACCAAAAATGGCTGTCAGGAAATCTATCTTAGATTACATCAGTATATGCACTAATGCAGTTTACACTACTGACCTGAATTCAAGCAAGATAGCCCAGAGAAAATTTATTTACTTTCATGCAAGTCTCATTGGCATGAAGCTACAGTAAGGTTTCTGTACAAGAACAAAAAAAAGGAAACATTCTCACACACAGTTCCCATGTACCCTTCAAAATTAGTTTTTTCTGAAAAGAATTCTTGTAGTTGTCTAGATGAATTCTGATGCAGAACTTTCCATTCTACTTGCAAAAGTATTGTCAGTGTAATATAGATAAATTTGTACTTCTGATGCTTTGACTGTGTTTCTTGGAGCTAATATTTTTTTTGTATTTTAAATGTTAATACGCTTTGATTATCTGTCAATTTGTACTTGGTGTCTAGAACATTTGGTGTACTCTGAAAATATTGGGTTGAATGGCAAGTAGCAGAAATGCCCTTATAAATTCAGATACATAAGATCAGATTCAAAGGGCAATGCCACGGTGACTATGAAGCTGCTGTTATTCATTAATGGATAGTCATGATGGTTAAGTGAAATCTTTGCCATTTGAGAAAAGGTTAATGTTACAACCATCCTTAAGAAAGGCAAGGAGGATGAAAGTACTGTATACAGATCAGACTCACCTCAGCTGCTGGAAACCTCCAAGCACAACTCTGAGTCTATTTCCAGACCTCCAAAGGACATGAAGATAGTCAGGACTACTCAACATAGAGTCTTACCAAGGGCAAATAATGTTTGATTGACCTGACTGCCTTCCATGGTGAAGACTGTGAGGAAGGGAATAGAGAGTGTAACGTTCCTTCGGTTTATTAAGGCTTTTGAAACAATCCTCAAAACCATTCTCACTTGGAAACTAAGGAATTCTGAATTAGGTGAACAGATTGTTAGCTGGGATCAAAGCGTAGAGGATGGTGTGCCCATATCTGGCTGTCCACATGGTAAGCACATCACCATGAAGGGCTCTAGGATCATCCTAGAGCCCATGTTGAAGTGCAGAGCTCGGCACCCAGACAGGACAACCCGAAGCACCGGCATGGGCTGACAACTGACTGACTGGGTCACAGCCCTTCTGGAAACAACCTGGGGGCTTTGATGGGCAGCAGGGTGGCCAGCAGTCAAACAGTGCACCCTTCCTCATAGGTAAAAGAAACTATGTGCCAAAGTGACTGTAGCCAGTGGGTCAGGAGGAATGCTGGGAGCCCAGGAAAGGACTACCAGGATGTTGGGGCCTGAGCACGGGATCAGTGATGAGCACTTGAGGGGGCTGAGTTTTATGGAGTCTTCTGCTGCTGCGGAGGAGAAAGGCGATCTAAAGGCAGCCTGCAGCTACTCGAAGAGTAGTTGCAAAAGACAACAAGTTTAAGCTCTTCTCAGCGGTGACATGCTGTTTAAGGAGGGCCTAGGCCCCCTAATTCAGAGGTTCTCATTGAATTTTAGGACAATCTTCTTTGTTAGGAGTGTGGTGCAGCACAGGAGCAAGTTCTCCTTGGAGCCTGGGGAATTTCTGTTATTGAAGGCTTTTGAGATTCAGACAAATCTGTGGCTGATGTGATCTAGTGTGGAAGATACTTTGAGTCTGATGTCAGGACTGGACAGCCTCCAAACAGCATTTCTGTGATCCTGTAAAATTGTACTGAGATTGGCCACAGAAGCTGTGTCTACTTTTAAGAGAGTAGAATGACCTAGCAATTGTGACGTACAGTCCTGTTGCAATATGGGAATGAAAGTAAAGAAAGGGGAAAACTATTTCTCTTCTCTGAGGTTTTCATGGATTCACATCCTATACGCCTGTATTACACATTGCAATTATCCTCATTGTTTATTTAATTTTGGATACCATTCTCACCTCTGATTTCAGTCTTTCCCCTTCCATCTTCTTCCAATTTCCCTGTCCCATACCTGCTCTCAAAACTGCCATGTCCTGCTACAGCTGGGCAAGTGGCAGCATTTAAGATGTCTGTTTTGAAAATAGTTTTGTATTTTTTGATAAATAGCAGGACAATCAGAACTTGATAAATGTATGAGTTCAAGCTCGTTTGCTTCAATGGAACTTTAATGGAACTACTACTGTGGCTCTCTCCTAGTATTTACAGCATTTATCATCACTTATATTGGCTGAAATTTGTTGGTGTAACCAAAAGTTATAACAGCAGGAATGAAGAAACGAAGGGATGACAGATTTTTCCTGGGATTATCTAGGAAAGAAAACTTGGAAAAACAGACTTGGACTTTTGACCAAAAGAATCTTGGATGTACATGGTTGAAGGCTAAATCTTGATTTTAGGAGTGCTGTGTATCTGAGAAGACAGGCTACCTTTTAAGATGGCAAGAGTTGACATAGGTGTACATTTGTGTTAATAAGAAATTAAGAAGTTTAGAATGAAATTTATGAAGTTTAAAGTGATTGCAGATGTATGATGGAAAGGGAAAAGGATGGCAAGAGCAATTTTGTGATTGAGGAAGTAGAAGTTGTGCATGAAGATAATCAGAACAGTCTAATGAGAAGATGAACATTGACTGGAATAAAATACATGTTTTTGTAGAAACACTGTAGGAGAGAGATTTTCGCAATACATTCTTTCTTAAAATGGATATTCTGGTAAATAGAATAAGAAAGACCAGACAAATACATACTAATAGTTTTTCAAATGAACACCTGCATGTGTTTTTTTCATATTTTGTCAGGAGTGTAGTGATTTTAGTTTAGTCATGAATAAGAAGTGTTAGAACCACAAAGGGCAAATATGAATTCTACTTTAAAAAAGAAAATGCAAGGTGGGGAGGAAGACAACTTAAAAAAATGCAACTTCCCTCAGTTCCGGATTATTGATTGTACATGAGCACAAAATAATTTGAAATTTAGAACTAATTGAAAAATGTTTTTTAGGATGAAGTTTCTGTTCTGTAAATTTTAACTTTAAACTGTTTTTAAACTATTTTTTTCAGCCTCAGTTACCAACTCCTGAAACCAGTGGTTTAAAATGTAAAAGCTTCTCTGTAGCAGTAGGCTCAGCATGGCTATAATTAAACCTTCCTCGCATTGATTTACAGCCAGTCTTACTCGCAGGGGAGAGAGAGCTTACTCATCGGTGAAGATGGCAGGCCAGGGGGGGTGAAACTTCAGGTCGGGGAACACACGATTCCTGAACCTGATGTGTCAAAGGCTGAACGTGCGATATAGGGAACGAGGCGTGGCGGGGAGGACGAGTTTAGGGAGTTGGAGTCCGTTTTTAACCCGCTGTTAAAGTTCCCGGTGAACTGGAGCCTTAGCAACTTTGCCACCTGACGAGGCTTTGCAGAGCGGGCTCCCCAGCGAGGCGCCCCCGGGGAGGAGGCGGGCTGGAGGCCGCTCCAGGGAGAGCCCCTCGCCGTTCCCTCACAGCCCCGGTCCTCCTTTTGGGCCGTGCCCTCCCGCACACCTCGATCGCAGCCCACCCCCCCTACCCCCCCTCCAAATCTCTGCCGGCTCCGCTCTCCCCCGCGCCGGCTCCAGAGCCCGGGTTTAAATATTTCCGAGCGGGAAGCCAGCCCCCCTCCTCTCCTCCTCTCCTCCTTCCTCCTCCCCCTCTCCCCGCCTCCCCTCCCCAGGGGCCGGGAGGACTCGGCGGCGCGGCGGCCCCAGCCGCTCCCACAGCCGGGCGCGGGGCGGTGCGGTGCGGCAGGAGCTGTCCAACTTTTCAGCAGTTTCCCCGCCGCTGCCCGGGAGGAAGGCGCCCGCCGCCGCCCTAGCCGCAGCCCCCCGCTCGCCCGCCCGCCCCGGCCCGGCCCGGCCCGGCCCGGCCGCCGCCAGCATGGAGGCAGAGCGCGGCGGCAGCGGTCTGTCCGCTCTGCCCGGCGGCAGCGACGGCACCGGCGGCAGCGACGGCGGCGCCGGGGGCAGCGGGAGTCTCAAAGCCCCCAAGCATCTGTGGCGACACGAGCAGCACTACCCGCCGCAGCTCCGGCAGCACCACTTCCTCCAGCACCAGCCGCCCCCCGGCCCGCCGCCGCCGCCGCCGCCGCCGCCGCCGACCGCCTCCCGGGGCCGCTGCATGGCCGGGGCTCGCGTTAGGCACCGCGGCTACTCCGACACGGAGCGATACCTCTACTGCCGAGCCATGGACCGCGCCTCCTACGCCGTGGAGACCGGCCACCGGCCCGGCTTGAAGAAATCGCGGATGTCCTGGCCCTCCTCCTTCCAGGGACTCAGACGGTAGGAGAGGGCTTGGCCCACCGCTCCGGCCGTGTGTGTGTGTGTGTGGGGCGCGGCGGCGGGGGACCGCTCTCCCGCCCGCCATGGTGGCTGCCGGCGGCGGGGAGAGAAGCCGGCGGGGCTACTGAGGTGTGGGGCACAGCGGGACACCCCCTCCCCACCCCCCCGTCCGACCGACCCCGCTCCCCGTGGCGGGAAGGAGAAGAAAGGGACCTCCAAAAGCGAGGTGGGGCCGGGCTGGGCTGCCGTGCTGAGGGGCTGCGGGGGGAAGCGGGGCAGCTCGCCTCCCCGGGGTCCCCGGGCGTGACCGGGGCACGGGCAGCAGCGGCACGTCGTCCCCCACCCGGCTGTCTGTGGGTGGAAAAGCAATCCCGAAAACACGTGGGTGGAAGCGGGGCCACGTCTGTGCCGGCGCGGAGCCGTGAGGGGGGCGGCTAGCTCTGGAAGGAGGGGGGGGGGGAAGAGGGGGGCCTGGCAGCGTCGGGCCCCGCACACCACCGGAGCCCCCGCTTCCTCCTGCCGCCGCCAGCCCGCTTCCCGCCGCCGCCCCGCTGCCTCCCTGGTTGTCTCTCCTCGCTGGAGCTGCCCTCGCTTGCCCGTGCTCCCCGGGAACCTGCAGCGCCGGTGCCGAGTGGGAATGGAGGCAGTTCATGAGCTGTTGGCACGAAGTTAAAATAATGAGAGCTCTGGGAGGTGGGAGACAGCCTGGCAAACCCAGGGTTGGGGTCCTGCTGGCGTGAATGGGCTTAGATGAGAAAATAGGCTAATGGTTTCTTAGCCAGAGGGAGGAGTCCGTCACCTACTAGTCTATTGTTCCCTGCTAAATGATCTGTAGATTTATTTTGTAGTGTGTAGCTCACCAATGCCTATTTTGCTCTTGATGGCTATCACAGGCGTGTTTTAAAATCAAATTATCTGTCAAAATCAGCAGGATATTGTATTTGATGGATCAATTTTTTATTCGGCCTTAATTTTTAGTAGCTGGAGCCACTTCCTTTTGGTAGAAAGCCACACGCTTGTATTTGAATATTAAGCGGACATGGTGAATAAAGGATTTATTGAGAGAACGGTGGGCAGAGGGACAATACTTAATACTCAGTTACTTTGTAGATTTTTGATTTCCTGAATACCCAGATTTTTGAAGCATGATATGCTCGATGAATAAATAGTAGAATCCTTTCTGAAAGACAATTGCTTTGTGTGTTTCTCTGGTACACACCGTATTCTTTATTATGGAGCCTTGGCCATTAATCTGAGCAAGATATGCTTGCATATTCTCTGGCAGTGTTTGGTCTATTTCTACCTAACATTGGCTTCATTTCCACTTTGTATATAATTGAGAAATGAAAAGAGGTTCAGCAATTCTAAATTAGAACTACACTTTCACATCAGTAATCTCTAAAATTTGGCTTTTACTATCTTTGGTTTTCACAGGGCCATTCTGTTACTACACCTTTCTAAGACTTGTGTGAACTCATGCTTGTCCAAAGTTAATGATGTTAAGTTTTTCACTATGTAAGACTTGAAAGAGCATATCATATGTTTCAAAAATGAATAAATGTTTTATCTAATGCTCCAGTTTCTTTTATAGAAAAACACTAGGAATCTAGGGTTTCCGGTCTTCAAGACTAAATGCGTTTCGGTTTTCTGAATGCAAAGAAGTTTAATTTCTGTAAATTGTAATGGTTTGAGTTTATTCAACATTACTGAGTTTATTCAACATTATTCCACAAGTGATTAGTTGACGGAAAGACAAGTCAAGGTGGGAACAGAAAATACACTTTATTTTTTGTTAGGGTTTTGGGGCCATTTTAAAATTTTAAATTATAATTGTTATGATGCCTATTTAAATAGGAATTTAAAATACTCTACGAGCAGTTGTTTGGTGTTTTTAACTCCCATTCTTCTATAAGTGCAACAATGTTGTTTTGACAAGACATGCTGCTTTAAAATTAAGGAAGGGCCAGTGGATTTTATTTTCATTTCATAGGATTGGTAGAAATGCTTTAGATATGCCTCCTTTTTAGTAGTACTACAGCAAAGTGGACTAGAGAATCTCAATAAAATTGAGCATTCCATGACTTTCTTAGCAAAAATAAATTATCACAGTTAAACATTTCGAATGAAACAAACAGCTATGTTATGGAAACACGAACTGAATTGTAACAAATTCTTCTACATGTATGTTCAAGAAATAGCAGAAAAAAAAATGGTCTTTCCAGGACTTTCAAGTTATCGGTCAACTTCTTTTTTTTTTTTTTCATGGAAAGCAATGCAAAATATCTTCTTAGTATTCTTGTAAAACCAGTAATTTGCAATAAGCCCCAATACTTAGTACAAAAGGACACCAGTTGTTTTTGAAATATTTCAGTTCCCTTTTCATATTAAGACTTTTTAATAGTTCTCCCTTATTTAACCTGTTTTTCAGAAGAATGTTTCTTAATGGATTACCATGGATTTATTATGGTCTAGGGTGATAAGCTTGTCTTTCAGAAACCCCTAAATCACTCTGAATATGAGAGGGTGGGAAAAATTGTATATAGAACTGTACAGAAAATATATTGTGTATTAGGGATAGTATTAAAAATTAATGGCTCAAATGTGCAAATATTATATCAATAGAATCATTTCTCCAGAATGTGTTTATTTTGCGTTGAAGAGATCCTAATTCTTAAACCCTTAATGAAAACCTTAGAAGAACATGTAGAGTAGCAGTAGAAGAACATGTAAGAATCCAAATACACAACTTTGAATTTTCTTCTATTCTAAGTTTTGTAGAAAACCTAAAAATATGTAACGACTATATTTTTCAAAAGAAATTAGAAGGAATTACATATGTTAAAATTAGAGTTAGAACAAAGTAGTACGTCTTTATTACCTAGACTGAAGAGAGTTAACATTTAATAGGCAAAATCAACCAGCAAAACTCTGAACTACATTAGTTGAAAAATGCACCAAGCTTTTAGTTCGGAAAATGAAGTATTTTTTATAAATGCTTTTAATGCTTACTCTGTCTCTGTATGATTATCAGTAACTTTGTATGCCAGTTATTTAGCACAGCACCATATTTCCTTCAAGGAATACAGTGCAGGAATACAGTTCATTACACAGAACAACGTATCGGAATCATCAACTGGTGTCTTTTTCTTAAAAGTCAAGATTATTCCTATATTTTTGCATGAGAAGGTAAGTGCTTTGAAATCATATACACAAGAGCTTTAAAATAGCTGTGACTATCTATGACCTTTTTTGCCATTTGTTTATTGTGTGGTCTTGGACAAGTCAATTAATCTCTCTCTGGCACTGTTTTCTCATATGTAAAATAAAACACAAGTACATTACAGGTTTATGTTAAAGTGATTTTTATATCCCAGAATAAAAAGTACTATGTAACAATAAATAAAAAATAGTGCAATTGGGAAATAAATACTTCAACTTAAACAATTTTCAAGTCAATAATGCAAAAACATCCAGTGTAATAAATGGAGCTGGTGCTCTGGTTATTTTCAAAAATTTCAGGTACCTCACTTTGCTTGTCATATAACTATCATTATTGCATGGTCTATTTCCAGAGTTTAGTTGTTTAAAAAAACCCCAAAACTTAGCATTTTTAAAGGCCATTAGTCATATGTCAATTAAATCATCTTGCCATATCATCTTTCTATGTTCTATTTTTCACTACTGAAATTTCAGGCTGGAAAAAATAGAGAAGAAATGCCAGCGGTCCTAATTCCACTAGTAGTGGAATTTCCCAAGATGTTGTATCCTTAAGACACATTCTACTTTCTTAGACCTTAGACTTCTTTTTATCAGATTTCCCAGACCATAATTTTTTTACAATAGGTCTTGTGAATTTTATTTCAAGTGATTTACAGGTCTAGGTTTCTTCATGAATCCAACTTTTCATCCGTATTTATACATAAGTAACAGCACAAAGATGAGGAAACATTGGCCTTCTGCAATCCAGTTATCCTGGTGTTTGTTCCCTAGTGCTGTCTATTTTAAAACTGTACTTTGATAAGTGGCCATTAAAATTAGTTGCTGTCAAAAAAATTTGCTTCATCTTAATTTCCATTTACTGTATGGGACTAGGTCTAACCAGGGAGCATCAACCACCACATTGCTTACATGTGGAGATTGATCCAAAATATCATTTTTTCCTTGAAATGTCAATCTTGCCCTTATACAACTCAATGAAGGGTTAAGAAACCGAAATAACATCCAAGGTCGAGAGCAGTGTGACATTTCAATGGCTCCGAGGCTTTATTCTCTATTAGAAGAAGAAAGGAGTTTTATGTGTTAGTTCCTCGATTTTGTGAAGTCTGGGATACTGCATGACACTCTAATCTTTTAGCTAGATACACCTTTGGTTTCTGTAGTTACAAACAGAGCACCTGGAAAAATAACGGTGCCTTTGCAAATCTTGGAAAAAGTAACTTTTGTACTCCAACAAAATGCACCCTTCTTTCCATCGTAAAACCCTTTCTGTTCTCCTGCTTTGTTTGAAAAGCTGTTCCTGATCTATTATGTCCTAACTGCTTCCACACAACCTAAGGAAAAGGAAGATGAGTGTTTTCCAAATCACAGACCAAGAGAAAATGCTCTCAGAATTTAGTAGCAGTCTCTAATTAAGAATTTTGTTGTTTACTTGGCTGGCAGTGTTTTATTGCTTTGTTTACTACCAAGTGGTGCTGGCATGAAAGATGTTACAATAATTGGCATATGCTAGCCTTCCCTCAAAACAACAAATAATTTTTACAACTTAGTAAACATTGTTGGATTAATGTTCTTTATGAATTGTCCATAAAGATAAATTAAATAAGAAATTCATATTGTCAAGTGTTTTAAATAACTGACTATAAGGGCCTTATTTTCATGTTTGATTCAAAAGACATACATTTTTGGATCGTTGGACTAGTGTGAACTGAACAATACAAATAACATTAATTTTCATGCTGTTAGAATTAGCAAAAATACTAGCTTTTAAAATTTACATATTCAAATATGTTTATTGTAATATGAATATTGGTGCCAATGAATGGTGCAAATTTCCCAATTTAGTGAGTACAGAAGCCCGTTAATTTAGCAGGACAGGCCCATCATAATCAAATAGAGATTTAACAATTTAAACAGATTTTGTTAGCCGTAGCCATGTAAAGTTCTACCTTAAAATCATTAATGTAACTATTTAATATATTTCTCAACAGGAACTCTGTAATGCAGTTTTCCTTCTAGTATTTTTAAAATAGGTTTTAATATAGCAACATTATTTAAGTATTAGTAGAGATGTCTGTCAAAGAAGTGGTTATGTACAGGAATATACAGACTCGTAGTGTTAGCTCTGTGGCCCTCAGCCGATGCTCTAAACATGTCTGCTTGGGACACCAAGGGCACATTAGGGTAATTTAGATAGGAATTTTGCTACACTTCAGGAACTTTAGTGAATATCTTATAAAAATTTATCTTAAATGTACTTCAGTTTTAACTTCGTGGTGTTTCTCTGGTAGAGAAGACATTGGAGCTATTAGATGATTGGAAAACCTGTGAGATTATGTTGGTGAGTTAAAACTGTAAATGTGAGTGGAAACTGGGAATGTGTAGGTCCAAAATCAAAGCAGAACCATGTGACTGATAAGTAGATTGTCTCGATGGACAAGTTCCAAGACTGAATTTTCTGCTAGTGGAAGAGGAGAGTTTCACAAAGAAAGGGTGTTAGCCAAATCCCAATCTGTGTCACTTGATAAAATCATTTGAAAGAAAATTGGTACGTGCCAACATGAGAAATGTCAACTTTTCTTTGCCAGTTTAACCAGTATGAGGTATATTGCAGCTTTAGAAAAGAAGAACATTGCTAAAAGAGTTTATTCTTGTAAATAAAATGCAGCTTATTTCTGAGAACAAGGGTTCTTTTTTGGTAATACAGTAGAACACCACTATGTCTGGATCAAATCCTAAGCTGTTCTGGAAATTTACAGAAACTACATTCACTGAAGATTGTTTAGGCTGATAAATATCACCTTATTTAAAGGTGATAATAGCATTTGCTAATAGGAATGAAAATTTGTAGGTAAGATATTAAATTCTTTTGATGTTTATTTTGAATACCACAGTCCTATAATTTACATCTCTTTCTTGATGTATTAAGGCCTTAAGTTATAATATAGCAATGGTTACAGAAGGGGACTAGTATCTGTCAGTTATTAATAGCAAGGAGGTGCCCCACTGTTGCTCATTCCCCAAATTCTTTTCAATTGAATCTGTCCCCTTTACTGTATCTTAGTGTGTTCTGCCGTGAAGATTTCAAGCTAACTGTGTAGCTTAATAATGTGGCTGCTACTACACGTAAGTGCCTGCCAAAATCCAGTTATTTTAAATAGGTTTATACTACAGTATTATGCTACAGAATTTGCAACATAGTTTCTGGTTATCTTCCAGTACATTAAAGAAAAATAACTACAGACCGGTCATAGTTTAGGCAAGTTCACATGCTCGGTTAATTCAGTAAAAGGGACAAAGAGAAAATAAAGACATACAGCATTACGGAATCACTGAGTCATAGAATGACTTAGATTAGAAGGAGCCTCTGGACCAACCTGGTCCAACCACTGCTCAGAACAGGTCTATTCAGAACAGGTTGCTAGTTCCAGCAGGTTCCAGTTCAGTCTGGAACATTCCAAGGATGGGTATTCCACAGCCCATCTGGACAAACTGTTCCAGTATTTGACAACTTCATGGTAAAACATTTTTCCAATATCTAATCATAATTTCCTGCGTTCTGACTTGGGTCCTTTGTTTCATGTGATATCACTGTGAACCTCCAAGAGTCTGGCTTCGTCATCTTTGTACCCCTTCTGTGATCAGGGAGGTAACATAGTCCTCTGGGTGCAGCCTCACAAGTGCTGAATAACAGTTCCCCAGATCTGGTGGAAAGTCTAGTTGTTTTCACTGCTATTTATTAGATACACAATCCTAGGAAAGACTGGATGCTTAGATAGATTAGTTTGCACAGATGATAATTCACTCTGTTTCTCCTTGTGAGGGACCTGTAGCTTCTTTTCTCCCAGGTTCAGGGAGAGAGTTCAGCTGCAAGAAGAGTCTGGGGCTAAAAACGAGGGTGCTTTCTTATCAAATAGTTTTTTTGGGAATTTAGTATCTCTCAGAGACGTGAACATTCCCACTCTTGCCCCTTCTACTTTGGCCCAAGCTGTTCTAAGGCCATCCAGGTTCTCTCAGGGAAAACAGGCATGATGGAATGTCCTTGGTTTGTTCCGGGGACAGACAAACCTCCCTCCAATTCCAGAAATTTAAATGCTTCAGAACAAAACTTGTACATAAGTCCCAAGTCCAATACTTGAACTTATGGCTCTCACTGTTGATCTAAACTTTGTTATTTCTACTATTCTATGGTTTTTGATGGAGAGCATTACATGATGCAATGCCATGAAAATTGGAGATTGCAAAATGGGCCCTGAAGTCCAATTCTTTTCTTTCCTTTTGCTGCTGTCATTATAACGTCTTCCAAACGATGTTCCCAAATTTAGCCTCCCTGGAAAGTAGATCCACTTCTACTGGACTATACAGTCAAGAAAAACTGCTGGGAATCTCAGTTCCCTCAGCAGAATGTTACAGAGTAAAGAAAAGCAAAAATCTGCCATCTTTGAGGTCTTGAAAGTCACTAGAAAATTCAATATATTTGGAATAATGTTTTGTTACTCCTCCTAAACAAAAGTCTTAAGACTTCATTTCCACAGGGAAGCCAAATGACCACTTTGTCATTCAGTATGTCATTGTATATCAGGGGAGCTAATCAAAACCACCACAATAAAAATCTGTGTATAAACAGGTATTCGCTTGTGTATTTAAACACATATATGCAAAGACAACCAAAACACATAAACTCATAGGGAAGTAAGTCCAGCTGTTGAATTAGACTTAGAGGGGTAAATTTATGCTAAATAGAGAGAGCAGAGTTTAAGGAGAATATAAAGGGCTGCAAGGCTGTGCTTAAAGGATCTACGTGTTCGTAAGGCAAACTGCATTTGACACCCCCTAGGATATGTTGTAATAGAGGGATGAAAATTCCCTGTCAGATTTTGAAACTGAGAAATCAATGGATGGACATCACTCAGTTATCACAATAGGTTATCAAACCTATGTTTTGGGATGTGGTCATGTTTACAGCAGAAGACCATAAAAAGTGATGAGAGTGAGAGCAGCTGATATTAAAATTACCTGTCAAGTTTTGGACATGTTCATGATTGTTTTCAATTATTAGCTCTAAACTCATAACTTTAGGTTAAACTCATCAACTTTTATTTATTTATTTTCCTCACCACACTTAGAAAATGAAATAACACCACATATTTCAAAACAACATTTGGGTTCTCAAGAAACAGTGAAAAGACTTTTTATACAATCCCTGAGGTAGTCACCTGAATTTCTGTTTTTCATTAGTGTGGCTTACAAAAGTATTAAAGAAACTGATATTTTTAACAGATAATTACACTCTTAGGACACTAAGAAACCAAGATATTGAATAAGAAAGAGAGAGAGAAATTGAGAGAAAGCCCACCACTAGAATCATAGAATCATAGAACTGTCTAGGTTGGAAGGAACCTTAAAGATAATCTAATCCAACCATCAACCTAACTCTGACAAAAAAAAATATAAGAAATAAAAATCGCTAAACCATATTCCTGAGGACCATGTCAACCCATCTTTTGAACACCTCCGGGGTGGTGCCTCAACCACTTCCCTAAGCAGCCTATTCCAATGCTTAATGACCCTTTTGGTGAAGAAATGTTTCCTAATATCCAGTCTAAACCTCCCCTGGCACAGCTTGAGGCCGTTTCCCCTTGTCCTATCTCTTGTGACCTGGGAGAAGAGACCCCTCACCTCTCTACATCCCCCCTTCAGGTAATTATAGAGCGTGATAAAGTCTCCCCTCAGCCTTGTCTTCCTCAGACTAAACAACCCCAGCTCCCTCAGCCTTTTGTCATAAGACTTACTCTCCAGACCCCTCACCAGCTTTGTTGCCCTTCTCTGAACCAACTCCAGCATCTCAATGTCTTTCTTGTGGTAAGGGGCCCAAAACTGGACAGGGGGCCCTTACCAGGGCCCTGGACAGGGGGATGATCACCTCTCGGGTCCTACTCACCACACNNTGCTGTTGGCCTTCTTGGCCACCTGGACACACTGCTGGCTCATGTTCAGCCGACAGTTGACCAACATCCCCAGGTCCTTTTCTGTCAGGCAGCTCCAGCCACTCTGCCTCCAGCCTGTAGCGCTGCCTGGGGTTGTTGTGGCCCAAGTGCAGGACCCGGCACTTGGTCTTAATCAACGTCATTCCGTTGGTCTCAGCCCATCTGTCCAGCCTGTCCAGATCCCTCTGCAAAGCCTCTCAACTCTCCAGCAGATCCAACACTAAATCTTCACTAAAATTTCTGGCAAGTCACACCACCTTTTGACCACTTTTCTTACTAGGTTCCATCAATCTATCTATACAGTGATTAGTTGACTTTGGAACTAAACAAATTTACAAGCATACTTACTGTCTATAAAACAGTGACAGGAAAGTTTGTCACCTGGAAAGTGTGGATTTAACAGGGTAGACAACAGGGTGGCTTAGGTGTATGGCAGGAGATTGTTCTGAGCAAAGTAGATTTCTTCCCATCTCATACTGCCAGAACCGCTATGTATCATTGTGAAAATACAAATAAACTAGTTTCCTATATTGATCTTTCAAAGAGAGTAACAGAGTTCCTTGGATTAAGGAGGATTTCATATTTACAGTGTATTTTTCTTCTGGAAAAGTTCTGCAATATTTCAAAAGCTACAATTTCCTTTCTGTAGAAAGGCATAGCAGACCTTTCACATATAAATTTTAAAACTGCATGGCAAAAATATCTCGCTTCTATTTATTGTCTTAGAAGCGTAAAGCCAGAAGAGAACTCATAGTAGAATTGGCTGCACCTGTGCCAGATCCTTTCTTCTTTTGTTTATTTTTTAATTTTTATTCCATATTTTTAGAGTTCTAATCTAGTTGCCCCTTTCTTCAACACTCTTCACAGTTTTGATCCTTACGTTTCATTATATAGCATGTCCAAACCTGATCAAAGCCTTCAGCTAAGAAGATGCTAGGAGAGAATAGTGCAGAAGCATAGTTAAAGTTATCTTCAAGTTATGCTGTGGCTTATTTACCCCTGATTGATGATTGGCCATTTTACTAACAACATGGCAATGTGGTATTATAATCAGCTCCTAATTTACAGTAACCCCAAATGCTTTTCAAGAGAACTGCTATCTAATTGTTATCTTGTAGTTGTACAATTTCCTCAAGTTATATGTTACTGCAAATCCTATAATAGTAGAGATCAAGGACTTCCTCGAGCTCATGAAGCATGAAAAAATACTATAATCAAGACATCTTAATTTTTGTAATGTAACTTGTAGTACAATGTCAGTAGGAAGCCCTATTAGATTGCTAAAACTTTCAATGCAACATTTCATGTTCTATAAACAGCTAAAAGAAAAGCCTGGGACTTGGGTCCCATTGAAATAACAGGCAAACACTGGTGCTGTAGTAACAGCAGTGTTAATGCAATATAAACTGTAATGTAGTATAAAAGTAAAATATAGGATGGGGCGGTTCTTCTGGTGACAGATGCATAGTCAAAGAAAACAAGGTAAGGAAGTAACTTAAAGTGCCTCTTTTCTAGGGGTGAAGTATGCATCAAATAATTAAATTATTCATTGTGAAATTCTTATGTCTGCTAAATAATGCATCAGTATAGCTTAATCCACGTGAGTGGAAACAACTGACTAATCCTTACCTGGATCATACTCAGAAGTAAAACTATATCAACAAAGTTTCTGTTATAAACTTTTTCTATATACTTGTCCAGAATGTACATTAAATATTTTCTGACCTATTTAACTTTTAATGACTATAAATATGGTTGAAAAATTAATGACTAGATGCAGGAAGAGTAGAAGAAAATTACCAGATCTGTCAAATATTATTTGTATTGTTTTAGACGACCTTGATGCCAAAAACATGAATTCTAGTATTTGATTCTACCTCTATTTAAAGAACCCCTCTTTTACCAAAGTATATTTTCACTTAATCAAGGTAAGGAATTTTAAAGTGTAATTTCAAACACAAAACAAATTAAAAAAGAATAGTTTAAATTAGCAATAACAAAACTGAAAGAGCATAGAAATTAAACTGGTACAGAAACGTGGAGAAATGAGCAGGCTGAAACCCACATGTACATTTTTTGCCCTTCCAACCGTATAATATTTTTCACTGGTGCATAAGTAGTAAATTAGCTGAGAAATTACACATAAGTAGATGTCAATTAATTTGGATTCACAGAACTTAATCACTTTAATTCAAGCTTTAGATACATCACCTTTAGTTTAGTATTACACATCATTACCATGCATCAAATAGTGAAAGAGAAATGCTTCTGCTTCTGCCCTTGCCTCCCCTTCCAGGAGCTATGTGTCTAATTGTAGTCAGAATTTCATTGCACTTTGCCTTTCTAGACTTTGCAAAAGGAAGGTGATAAGGCCAAGAGATACCAGAGCGTTGCTACCTTTACAAGCTTATTTATTAGGCGAAAACCTCTACTGTTAGTCCTGAAAAGATCTTTGGCTTAATACAAGACTTAACATGTCTCAAATTCAACTTTGTGACTTGCTTGCCTTTCTAACCAAAAGAAACAAAAGGGATGCAATATACAGTTCAAATGGTCCTAGTGTTTTTCAGCAGTATAGTTTTATTCAGATAAGGAGCTGCATTTATTCAGATGAGAAGCACCATCTTTTCTACACCTTCTTGTTAGTTATCTGCAGACAGCAGTAAGTTCTCTGCTGAATGCTTTTTCAAGATGCTGCTTTGTGAAAGCAGTGATTATTAGCATTGTGATATAATGGACTGAACATGTTTGATAGGTAGGATATAAAATTCTAATATCAATTTATCTCCATTCTTGCTGGATCTCAAATGTACCAAAGTCTGAATTTTTATTTGTCTTCTACATTTTTGATATTCCAGTTTTACCCTCACATGCAGCTTTAAAGAAATAGACATTATTATTACTAGTGAAAATCAGTAATTAATATCTCAGGACAAACTTCCTTGTGTTCCCAAGTTGTAATTATTCCAAATTTAGCAAGTGTTTATTTTAAAAACTTTGGATGAAATTCTCTCATTTGCCAAAATAAGCTTAAAGTGCACAGCATCTTCAAAGGTAGACCTTTTGCAACCACATTTTCAGCAGAAAAAAACCCAAAGATGCCGAGACATCTTTTGTCTGGCGTTGATTTCCTGAGTGGAAAGGGTTCAGCAGAATAGAACTGAGTTCCTCAGTGTCTAATCCCTCCTTTTTATAGTCTCTTGGCCATAAAGGAGGATATGTCCATCTGTATCAACTCTTACCCATATATGAAAGCCCAGTAAGAATATAAAATATTTATGTGAATATGTATTCCTCAACATGACAAAAGATGTTTAAAGACAGACTAATGTGGTATTACTGCTCTATTTTTGCAGTTCTTACCATAATATACATATAATATGATACTGGTTGAGCAGACTTCATAAAACAAACCAGGTCATGTATCTGGAATAATTTGGAAGTATTCAATTCTGCTTTCCTATCTGTTATTCTAGATAACAATGGTGATTAACTGTTTATAAAACATACAACAGTTTCCTCGCTTCTAAGACATTACTTGGTTCTAGGACTTACATACCTATTTTATTTTATGACATGGGTCATATTAAGGATATTAGCAGAGAGCAAATAATGTTATTTTGCAATACTTGAGTTCCCAGCTGAATCTTCGACCTTTAATTTCACTTGTGATTATATCATCCTCAACATACTTAGTGTCTCTTTTTGTCATTTATATATTATTAAATTTAATTCTTTGACATTAAGCTTCCTAAATTTTACTTTATATTATTTATCTTAAAGAAATTAATTCCATATTTATAATGCTGTTCTAAACTCAAAAAAAAAAAAATTCTCAAAACTGTAGGTAAAATAGCTGCTTTCTGCATAATTGCTGACATCCACATTATAAAAATCCAATACAGTGATAAAGTTATTTTGGTGAATTTGGAAGGAAATGGATCAAATACAGATAATTTATAGTGTTGTATTTTTATCCTACATAAATCAAGAGTTAATTATATTTATGTATTCTAATGATATGAGGTATTTACTATATAAAACCACTAGTAAAATAAATATGTCTGATGAAGACCATTTAACATTGCATTTAATTAATAAAAACACTATGTAGATGGAAATTAAAAGCCTGTAACAGCATCATTCGTATCTTTTACATTATTAGATGTTAAGTTTTGAAACTAGCACAAGCTTTTATCTTTTTCCCAGGCGAAAATTCCTGATTTTTAGTATGCAATCACCTTGTAGATATTAGCTAAATTTAATTTTACATGAATAGGGTACAGCTGGTTATTCAAAGTGACATAAAACATTTTATTGGGGTATAATATTAAGTCATAAAAGCCAGAAAGTATGTATTACTTTCTAACTGACTCATACATGAAGTGGTTATTTATATAAAATCTATGTATCTGTTATTGTTTTCATGTTATCATTACCTTGGTTTTGCTAGTCTTGAAGCCTCAAACAGAGTGATGATTCATTCCAAAGATCAAACCATCCAGTACTAATTCAAAAGATCCTAAATTTCTGCATATGATAGGAGATTGCAGATACAGGAATGCAAAAAAAAGAGACAGTAGTGATAGGCAGGTTGACCTCTATCAGAATTCCAAAGTGTCCCAAAAAGATTTCCGTCCATATATGAAGCTTCTTGCTCACTTAAAACTGTGGAGACAAGCATCTCAGCTGGAGTATCTTGGAGTATGGGATCAGCACAAGAAACCAGTGTTTTAGCATTTACATAAGGCAGTGTAGTTGTAAAATACCAACAATTGTTGATATTGAAAGAGCAGCACCTTCTGATTATGTTCATTCTCAAAACAGAAGCATGTTTCCAAGTCATTCCATAAGCACTATACCTGCACTGTGCAGCTTTTAAGTTATATGAATTTCTGCAGATTTTGTAAACGTTTCTGAGTTTTATTTGTTTATGTATGATCTGTCAGCACTTCTTTCTCTTGGGACAAGCAGAAGGACATCTAAGTGGGAGGAAGGTGGTGGAGTCAGATAAAATTGCCTTTTTTTTTTTTTTCATTACTTAGAGGGAACTTAATGGACCTTTGGGAAAAAATTAAAATTTAACACTGGTGAAATTTGTGTGTGCTAGAAGTGGTGCAGATGCTAATTTTAAGTGTTTCTTGGTTTTAAAAAACTTTAATGTTTTTTTCTGTTTCTGTTTTCTTCATTAGGAGGTGCCAGCCCTTACTTTTGGTATTGAAAGATTATTTCGTGTGAGATACTAACATTGGATATTGCCTGTCATCTGAAAAGGCTTAATGTATGACAGGATGTATAGTTTGCAATTAAATCTACAGTACTTGACCCTATGCTGAACTCTTTGACTGAACAGGATTAATAACTTTGTCATGTTCATATAAAATATTACCAATATTTTTGCAAATATCGTGGGAAAGCAGACACTCCAATGGAATTTAAAAAAGAGTAATGGGTTAGCTTTGCAAATTACTTTCTGGTGGATTTCTCTCTAGCAATAAGAAAATAATGTTTTCAGCTTGTTTGAAAATTTTACAAGTGTTAATTGAGGGTTGGCATTGTGAGCTGATTTGGAAGTGGGAGTTGTCATACAGGAAATCAGATATAAATAAGGTGGGCATAACTAATGAACAACCTTGAAAGGTGAAGGGAACAGCTTGTATTTGATGCTACAGAAAGGGGAAAAAGACAGCAGGGGAATGCACTAAGGGAGGCAGAGACGTTGAAGAAATTGATTAGGTAGTTTTCTTTCAAGCACCATTCTAGGTGAATAAAGGAGATAAGACTGTGGATGATAGTGCTATCTTTGCAGATGGATTGGAAAAGTTGCATCTCAAATCTGGAAAATGGGATTTGCTTTTCAGTGTGCATTTGCTACCTAGCACAGAAAATTCCTGAACAAGTATCAGTTACAAAATGTGCTCATACTCTTAGGTAGCTACATTCACCTTTGCTTAGTTGCTTTCACCATCCACACCTCAGTATGTAGAGGAGTTATGCATCGTCTGACTTTATTTCGGAATTTTTATAGCTACAAGATCATATATATGTTAATGCTAGTACTTGAAGTCTTTAATTTCCTATGTTTTTTTCTACATATTTGTGTTTTCTAAGGCATTTCAGTAGGAATGTCATAACATGATTTTAGATAAATATGCAATGGTACTTAGCCTGTTACACATTTCGAAGTGAAATATGAAGAAATGCCTGGAGGGATGTCTCCCAGCATGTCTGGATTGTAGTCTGTCTATTAGTAGCAGAAAAAGGTAGCTCCAGATTTTTTCATAGCATATGTAGTATTCCAGCAAAACTCTATGTTCATTTTGCCAGGAAGGTCTCTTCGTTTAGAAACGTGTGGGTGATCCTACTCAACTATCTCACTCAACTGTTTGAGACTCCTACATCACTACATTTTATTACATTATGGCAAATCCCCTTATTATGTCATCAAAACAATCACTTTTAGGCCATGGCTGCTTTTGTTCTAACATTAAAGTCCTCATAGTTTATGAACTCGATTTATCCAGGTGATACCTTGACAAGTGTTTGTGGAACTGTTTTAAAAGGTTTTGTTTCGGTGCTTCCTTTTACATTTCTTTGCTTTGCACTACTCTCTGCTCTCAGTGATATTATCCCGTTTTTTTTGTAACCGAACACCCTTATAAAAGGTGAAAAACTTGGATCACAATACTTGAAATAAGACAATTCAGTAACCATTCACACGGATGTATCTTGGTATCACAGTATGGCTAATGTATTTTGAGTGATGATAATGTGACAAATTGAATGCAAATTGCATCACAGCTGGTTTTGTATAGTTTTTGACCAGATTCCAGTGGCAAATTTAGAACTCTGCACATTTTTTTTTGATCAATTTTTGATTTTATGTAAAATTGGTGTATTTATACACTCTTTTCAAAGTTACGCAATCCCACTTTTTTTTTTTTCTGCTTATTTTGGTTTTTTTAAATAGGATATTAAGAACTGATGTATCTGTTAAGAGGGAGTAGGTTCTGCCCAAAACTGTAGGTACCTCTAACTCAAAATACACTTCAGGCGTTCAGAGATGAGAATATGAATATATATATATATATATATAATTTTTTTTATAATCAAAGGAGGAAAAGTATAACTGACAACTAGACATGCTTTACATGTAGGCTACTGAAGTTTCATACCACTTGCTAGAAGTCTATTGTAAGAGGAATATGGCAATAAGATAAATTTATATGGTAGGAAGTTGATTAACAAGGCCCCAGCTAGTCTTGAGTACGTAAACAGAAGTGTTTATTTGCATATCTGTGTGTGTGTGTTTACTTACTATTAGGGCTGTGATTTTTCAGGAATTCTATGAAAACTATGCTTTTGAAACCACAAGCCAAATAGTTCACATGGAAATTTATATTATTGTAGCACAGAGAGTTCAGTTAAAGAACAACAAAAATCAAGATCAATGTTTACAAATGAAACTCAGTTTCTTATAAGAATTATATGGTGCTTGCAAAACTACTGTTGCCATGTAAATATAGAGTATTTTCAGAGGTACTGACTCCATCTGCTACTGAACTCATAGCTGCTGCAGTTGCTTGCCCTGTTTAGTGAAGAGCACTCACCCTAAATCAGGTCATCTGGAAGTAATGGGTAGAAGCAGGCTGAATTTCAGTTATTTTGTAATAATTCCATACTTGTACTCTATACTGTGTCACAAGATTTTATTGAGGATGAGTCACAGGATCATATCATAGAATGGTTTGAGTTGGAAGGGACCTTAAAGATCATCCAGTTCCACCCCTCCTGCCACGGGCAGGGACACCCCCCACTAAAGAAGGTTGGTCAGGGGCTCCACGTTTCGCTAAGTACACTGGGATAGATGTGCAGAACAGGCGACATGCACTCAGGCTTACACCCCATGGCTTTATTAGGTGCCTGCATATCCACATGCTGCTTTCCTCTAGAGGCCAGCATTAAGAAAGCATTCCTAAAACAGTCCACAATGGATGGCAGACTTTTCTGTCCAGTACAGGTGCCAGTCAAACAAACAAACGGTAAACTCCCTGTCCTAGTTGAAAGCTGAATTTATAGGTCTTGTCATGGTATTATGGGTATTGTCATGTAATTGCTTGAATTCTTGATGTTTCGGTATAAACGAAAAAGTGAGTTGCAGAACTGGGAGTTTTTTCATTAGGAAAAACTTCATAACCCTGTTCTATAAAGATAGGAATATTTGTTACTGTCAGGCAGGAATTGGGTGTAGCCCTGTTTAAGTTTAAGGGGACATCAGCCTGCATCCTATCCGTCAAAGCAAGGCATTTACACCATTATTGAAACAATCATTGTGGCTAGACAGAATCTGCACTAATCTGACAGAAGGACTGAAATAAGTTTTACAAGCCAACTCACTGAAGCAGTGTATTTTTTTTTTTTTTAATCCTATATATATATGGATAATGAAGATTTTTAAGCCATCTTCTGTGCAGAAGGCCATCCATGCCTGATGGGTCCGGGCTTACACCTACAGGTTTCAGTTTAGGTTACAGTGTCTTGTTGACATTGTGAAATTGTTGACATGTTTCATGTGTTACACAGAGAAGAAAAGTCATCCCTGCATTTGGTATGTCCAAGTATTTATACCCAAGTGGAATTTTTGTTCCAGTCTAATGTCACCCTTTCTCTTTTAATTTCACAAAACAGATCACTGTAAAATCAGTAATGTTTATGCAAAGAGGAAAAAGAGGTGAAAAATGAACTTAATTCTGAATTGCTTGCCAGCTCTATATTTCAGGGAGGTATTTAAATCAAGCTGAATATATTATACATATTAGGTCTCATTAGTTATTTAACTATTTTGACAGAAATATATAAAACCTCATATTTTAGAAAGACATAAACCATATTTCAACTACTTGCTTTAGAGCCAGGACAGTGAGGAAATAGGATGGATTTATGCAGAGGGATGCAATCCAAAAAATCTGAACACGTATGTTAATTTGTAATGTGAATTAAAAGGTTGGAGTGTGTTATAACACATAGTAGACCTTTCCTTTCAGCTTTCTAAAAAATGGCAATAGATGCACCTTATATGAGTATCGTGACTGAAAATAAGAAAACTTCTGGGAGGAAATACAAAAGCATTAGAGAAATGAAAGTGAATTTTCACAATATTGCTATAATAAAAAATAAACTTCCCCATACTTGGCTGGGGAAAGAATTGAAAATAACTCATTTACCGTGTTGTAGCCTGAAGTGGGATTACAAACCCAGACTTTTCCAGCACATACTCCAGAGGCTATAGCATGCAAAGTACTTCAATTATTCATAAAGCCCTCACACAACTCCCATTCTGAAGACATAAAAACTTACTTGCACAAAGATGGCCAGCTAAAATAGAAGGTCATACAAAATTAGATTTTAGTCTTGTATAGAAATTTAAAGTTTCTTGTAGAATTAAGATAGAACACTTTCTCACTGACTATCATTTTGAACTCTGATCGAGAAATAACTACAATTGAATAAGATTTTCCACATTTTATATGAGCTTAGGGTTGAAAACAAGGAGCTACTTTGGGATAGTTAGTGTAATATAAACCCTATATGTTAGTTTAATTTTCAACAATTATTTGTACAGTTTTTTACAATGGTTAAATGATGGTATTTAGCTTTGGCTACCTAGTGGTAATTCTGTGTGGTACTATGTATACAGATGTTGTTCATCACACAAAGACCACTTCACCTTCAGAAGCACTTCATTCATTTAAATGGAAGAAAAATTAGGTCAGAAATCTGAGCTGCTGGGCAGTCATCCACCTTTTGAGATAAATTTCAGTATAGTGAATCTTGAAATATGTAATATTTGGGTAGGTAGGCTTGGCAGAAAATTTTGGAATGTATCTTATCCATCTGCTATTATTATTTGATGTTTCTGTGAATATATAATGTTGACATATGTATACATATTATCTGAACATTCTTGTGTATGTGTCATTCTACTGAGTTACTGAAAACAGATAAAAAGACCAAGCAAGAGAGAGGCTGTAAAAATTAGTTAAATGTGTGTACCAAGAGCTATTCTGTGTTACTACTAAGGCTCACTGCACAGCCTTCATTATTTGCATCTGTATGAAGCAGGAACATTCTACTGTCTTTATGTATAGAACTTAATTAAAACTGTAAACATGGTGATACTCAATAGATTAAATATGAAATACCTTGAGACTAAGCAATGTACATTAATTACAACTATGACACCTTGATTAAAAGAGAGATTAAGTGTGCATATGATAAAATACAATAGTAAGATAATTGAAATAAAGTAAATCAGTAGACACTTTATAGAGCACTAGGTTTAAGAGAATAGAAGTCCTAGAGTTTCGGTAGTTGGTAAGTCTAGTTATAAGAGTTTTTTCTATAGAGCTCAATTTTAAAACCATATATATAATTTATTCTTGCAGTTACCTTATAAATAACCAGTTTGGTAAATATAGATGTAAAAATAATTTCTTGTAAATTGTGAAAATACTTGGATTTTCTCTATTCTATGCTTTATAAAGTGATGATCAGGAAAGAGGGAAGCCTGTGGCATGAATTCCTATAAATAATGAGAAAAACGTGCATTAGTTCTGGGTTTTCAGTTTTTCCTTTGAGAATTTGAAATAGATATACTCAGAGAATGGTTATGAAACACAGTTCCTGTTAAGTACCTATTATTGAATTTATATATGGCTCCATGCATATAGGAAATGAAACTCTTAAATCTCAGTCATATTTGAATATGATGTTGATAATTCATTCATCAGTGTTTTTCCAACACTGTCACTATAAGCACAGAAGTCCTCTAAAAATGCAAGTTTTGTGATCTATAAATGTGTTTTGTGTTCTCAGTTGTTTGTACCTAAGTTATGTGTACCTAAATTGTTTTTTGGTAGTAAGCCCTGAGTTTGATCACTTCCTTGCTGCTTTATGTGGAATTGAACAAAAAATTAACTGTAACTTGGTAATCTGAAGTCACCTTGATTAGAGGATAAATTTCTGACACAATGAACAGTTTTAAGGGAAAGTGATGTTGCCACTTTCCAAATTTGGAAGTATATTATTATATGCAAATGTGTATTCTGTTCAGTGTTTCATATCACAGAGCACCTTTTATATAAAAGTATGCAGCAATGTGGACTGAAATCTACTACTCATCCTGTTCTACTGGTAATTTCACCATGATACAATGATGCACATGGTGAGGTCTTCTAAATTGTACAGGGGGAGGGTATGCTATCTGAAGACTAGACAGGAAGAACCTTGCTTACAAGAACACCATTCGTTGCTTTCCATTTTGTAAAATCAAATCACCTAGCACATTATCCAAATGAAACAAATTCTGCAAATCTCCTCTGAGAAGCTTTCTAAGTTTCCAACTACAGAGGAAGACAGCTATGGCAGAGGTTACTTTTGTAACTAGGTGGTCAGCTGAAGTACTGCTTTTCTGCCCTGGGTAGTTTGATAAGCTAATGAAAGCTCTGTATCTTACATCTTGATCTAGACATCACATAGCAGGGTATAAAATAAAACTGTAGAATACGACACTGTGAAATGATATACAACTTTTTACCCAGGCTTTTTTATAGTTTTCATCAAAATATTATTTTGTCTGGAACATCAGGTAATAAGATATTTGTAAAATTTAATATTAAGTCTATGGAAGAGTGATGGTACAATTTATCTGTAATTACAAAAGTCTGTAGAATCCAGGATTCTAATATTTTTGACTATAAACTCATATGTGCAGCTCTGTAGAAGGCAACCTATTCTATGACTCATATTTCCTCAAGCACTCAAGACCATATGTTTCCCTGGAGAATGAAGGGGTATTCTAAATGCAGAATTCTATCTGGTGGGAATGAGAACACATAATTGTAATTTGTACTTTAGGTTAATTTAAAATAATGCTTTTATGGTAGTACAATTTAGAAATCTTAGCACTTAGAGGTTGAGGTACTTTAGAATTGATAGCTAAAGTGATGTTACACTGTATAAATGAAGCCTAATTTCAGTTGCAGGTAATTATTTGTTTCATTTGAAGATTCTTGTCTCGTAAATTTTTGCTATGATTTAATCTCATTGAGAAAATTCTCATATGTGAGTTATTGCTCTTCTATGGAATATTCAGTATGTCTTGACTGAGACCTTGAACTATTAATAATTTCTTTCCTTTCTTTATGTATAAATATAATATTATTTTCACATAAGATTATAAATGTGGCTACCAAAGTGTTTTATTTTATTGCTCTAATTCCTTGAGCTATTTGACTTAGAACCTTATGGTACTCTGATTTAGTAATTTTAGACCATGCAAAAATCAGTATAGCACTGAGTAAGGCCTAACTGGTAAAGTCAAATAATTTCTGGTAAGAGCATCTTCAATGCAGGTGTTTCTAAAGGTGTTTCTTTATAGTTGACTTAGTGTACACAGGGTTTGGAGATAAAAAAATAAAGCTTGGGTAGATAGTTTGTAACTATGATTAAGAAAGCAGTGAAGTCATAAATAAAAATGAAATATTAGTAGGATCCTACAGGGTGATGTAGTAAAAGGACACTGTAAAATTAAAACCATGTTTTTATATGGCAAAATCCAAGGGTAAACGTCTAGAAATTGAGACTGCAGGTGACATAGATGTGTATGAAAATGTTTGAGCAACATAAAATGTCAGAATTGTAGTGAATAATGTTTGTAGTGAGTCTATAAATTTTCCCATACTGGTTAAAAATATTTAATCTTTTCTTCATTTAAATCTGTAGTATTTTAACACTGTAATAATGGTAATCCAATTAACCCTATATCATAATTGCTCATTATTAAAGAAACATTATCAAGAAACTCTACCACAGACAAACTTTCTTTAACTTTCAAGTGTATACTTGGATTCTTTTTGAACAAATTTAGATAAAGATATTAAACCGTACAAAACAATGCAATTTGGCATTTTTTGCCTCATGTATGCTGAAACTTTTGTGGTTTTGGAAGAATACAGTTTTTCTGAAAAAATTCGGGGGTAATTATTTTTCCATGTAGGATCAATTTCAATAAAGTTTTGATTCTACCACCTGGTGTTCAACCTGACATTTGTTTGACAGGAACCTGACACAACAAGTTGAAATGATAATTCATCATGGCTATGTGTAAGTAGAGCCTCCACAGATATACTGTAACAAAAAAGACCATCACATTTCCCCAGACTGTTTTATTGCCATTTAAAACACTTTTATCTTATGAGATCATACTGTGCACTACAACATTTCATTTTATATTAACAGTAATTATTCTTCCAGCTTACTTAAAAATGAGCTTGGAACACTTTGCATGGAACTGATATACTGCCAAATTTTAAGTATCTTTTCTCATTATTAAAAGGTATTGAGCTTCAGCGGTTAAGTCTGTGACAGAAGAATATTCTATTAGTTTTGTTTATTCTGCTTTCTGTTGTTTATTGACTTTATGACATTTTAGTGATCATTTTGCCACGGCAGTGGTTCACAGCCAGTGGACACAGTCATATATGGGCAATAGGAACGCCTTCCCTCAGTATTAACATTTTAGTAGTTTAAAGATTGCCAATCCATATTTCTGTGAGCAAATATCTCATCCTTGAAGTAAAACTCACTTGGTAATAGAAATATATTTTTTTTGGTAATTGTTTATGTCTCTACATGAAAAAAATGTGATATGCTGAGGTACAGACTTTTCTTGCCAGTCATTAATGTAGAAAATCATTGTATTTGTACCAATGCCTCCACTTGATCAGAATATGAAAGTCTTCTTCCCTAGCGGTATGTTTTCTTTGAGTGACAAAAAAGAACAGGTCAGAAATAGAATCTGAAGGTGCAATACAGAAAAATTGCCATTGGCTCAGTTACCGGAGCCATTGTCAATGTCTGCTCCAGGAGAGGCAGTGTGTCTGCTTTAAGCATGTTAGACAGGATGAGGACTGTCCTTTTAAAAAACTTTTGATAAACGCCTTATCGTATTTTGTTTTACACTGAGTTGATGTCTTGGAACACATTAGTTTAAATCCTGAATATTCTAAACCTAAACTAAAAGATGGTACAGGACACAGTCTGGCACTACCATGAACGAACATCTTGTCTATGGAACCAGAACAGAGGTGGACTGAGCTGAGGCTCTGGAAAAAAAATAGCATGGATTTTGCGTCTCCTGTATCCTCAGTTGGGCCTTACTACCTAATGTAGGCACAACCTTAGGTGCACAACCTTAAGTACCCTCCTTCATTTTTCTCTTTCTCCTTAAACATACGCATAAAGGCTGCTAATGATAACTATGGTTTTGTCTTGGTTTTTTTTTTTAACACAGATCTGTCTTTGATTATTTACTTTAAGGTAGTTGTTTGAAGAGATCACCTTTTCTAAAGTTTTCAGTATTTAGAGATTCTCTAAAATATCTAAATATTCTCTAAAATATCCTGAATGGTAAAATATGATTTTTGCATTCATATATACTCTTATTTTAAAGTTCACCTGCAGGCAGCTGGTGAAGATTATGGCCACAGTGTTATGAGGCAGATGGCACATTTTTCAAGAGAAATCTTGTCTGCTCCAGGCACCCAACTGAATTATCTGTTTTCACATCTATTCAGCATTGGAGGACTCCCTTGAGAACAATGGGAACATTGGGCATAGAATTATTGTGACTATGCGGGCTGAACCCCTGTTACACTGAATACCTGTTATACTGAATACTCTGAAAATGTTTCTTATTTTCCTCAGGGAAAATTTCCTCTTTTCCTCAAGGAAGCTGTTACTTAATGTCATATAGAAACAAAGAGGAAAAAAAAGAAATAATGAATGGCAGGAATTTTTAAACCTCCAGTGTTAAAATAAAAGGAAAAAAAAGAAAAAAACCAGGTGTTTCATCCCTTTAAAAAGTGAAATATCCCTACTCCCTATGTAAAATGGGTCAAATACTTTTCAAAGACACACATGTAATTTGCAGTCAAATAAACAGAAGCTGCTCCGAGCTCAGTATCAAATTGTAGGAAACTGCAACAAGACAGCTCCTGTATCTTCTCCTATGAATAAGCTTTTTTTTTTATCAGATTCTGCCTTTAGTTTCTGTGTTTAATGGTATTTTAAGTTGCAAGGTACAAGAAGTGGATTCCTCATTTGTACAGGCCATTCACAGCAGAAGCTTTGATGTACTTTGTGTGATTCCCTTTGAGCTCAGCAAAGAGTGTTAAGTTTAGCAATTCTTCTGAAAAAGCAATAGTAGAGAACAGAGAACATACCTTTAAACTGGATCAGGAAGTATAACAGGAATGACAGTAGAATTCTATTACTTTAGAAAGTAGAGAATTGGCCCCCAATGTAATTCTTAGAAGGAATATTTAACAAATAAAGTATTGCATTTAACATAACTTCTGATCCTTCCCTGAATTTACAACTATAGGAAACACCTGGTAAAGCTGAAAGAGAATGTAGTTCATCACTTTCCTAGAATATTGGTGGCATAAATAATTTTATACTCCTTTATATAGAGGTCAGATAATATTTAAGTATTTCTTCAAATAAGCATAACTGCTGTACTATACATTTTTTACACTGTTGGAATAATTCTATTAGTATAAGTATCTCAGTTCAAAGTAATCTTTCAATCTGACTTCTGAAAATTAGATTTGTGACTTCAGGTCTAAACTGTCTGCAACATCGGCTACAGATATTCTTGTTGTTTTAGAGTATATGCCAATTTAGGTAGCAGTGTATAGTTATTAAAACCTCCGTTTTTTTTTCTGAGAAATAAATACTAATGTAATTTTAACGTGGGCCAATGATACAAGTAGAATATGCATAGTCTTGACTACATACATTATTAACACCATGGACTACCCTTTTCTAGCCTTGAAAAATAATGAACAGTAGAACTAAGAAAGTTTGCTTAGCTACAGATTGGTGTCTTTCAGTTGATTGACTTTGGTGTCTGAAGCAGTATGTTCTCGGAATGAATTTTTAAAATGAAGTTGGGACATTTTTAAATATTCTATTCTATGTGTATTCTTTGGATGTAAACTTCACACACTAAGCCTGCTTAGTGGAGCTGCAAACATGATTTTTTTCCCTTACATAAGACTCATTGTATAATCAATGAATAGTGTCGTTTTGATTTTCTTTATCTTTACAGTTTCTTCCTTTCAATTGGTCAATTTCTTCCAAAGCCATTATGAAAATAAAACAGGGTTATAAAGCCTAATTTCCTTAGGAAATTAACATAATCAGACTCAATATAATTGGGACTTTTTGGTGGAGTAGTATTAATATTTTAACTTGAGATTCTTTTTTTCTAGACAAAGGTCTATTTCTGATCATGTTGATTGAAAAAAGATTCTTTAAAGGCTTTGTTTAAACTTATATGAATGAAATCATTTCTTCGTCTGAAAATACAAAATTTAATTTATCAAAAATATTTCAAGAATGTAGCCTAAAAGTACAAATTTTCATAATTGTTGAGAAAAGGGATAGAGCTATTTTAAAATACCTAGGTGTAGAATTTTAACACTGTATTCATTATAGGAAACATTTTTTTCTTTTAAACTTAGGTTTGCAGAGAGGGAAACCTCTTTAAATACAGACATAGATGCTCTTGAACTTTTTTTGTTGTTTCACAGCACTTTTCATAAATCTGCCTTCCAGTTGCCTTCTTTACTTCAGATGCTATAGAATAAACTAATTTACATAATACACCTGCAAATTAATTGGTATTCTGTGAAGGTTTTGGTGGGAAAAATTTTAACTGACTGAGCTTTCTCACCTGCAAGTCAGGGCTGATTCAAAGGAAAAGGTAAAAATACACTGTTTAAGGAGCAAGGAGACCCAGAGTATGGTAAGCTTAACCTGTAGTGGAGTAGCATTCTGAGTGTCTGAGTTTTGTATTTGTGAAAGATATTTTGCACTTTCAAATCAATTAGGTTGCTTGGGGTTTTAATTTTTTATTTTTCAATTTAATTTAATTTCTGTAAAAATGCTTAGTACTTTCTGTAAGAATTGTCTAATAGATGCCCATATAAAAAATTAATTTCTTTCATATGATCTTCTTGTTTTTTCATATTCTGAGAGCTTGAGACAGTGTGAACATATCTCTCTCAAGCGTCCTTTCAGCTTCCTAACAACCTTGTGCATTCATGTATATATTTTTACCTAAGAAGATTTGCTTGTAAAATTATTTTTGTAGTTTATATAGTTTTAGCTGTGTGGATAACTGACCAATCAGTCTCCAGTGATGTGCCTAAATCACAACTATCTGTGTAATTTATTTGGTTTCAGTTTTGAAAATTAACTGCTGAGGCTAGTTTGGAAATGAGGCATGGTAGCAGGGGACACTATATTCCAGTGTGAGGACTGAAGAGAAAATCAGCTGTAAACTTTGTAGATTGAACAGTTGTAACTGTGCAGTGTCCCAGAAAGAGGCTGTTGTATACTACAAAATCAAAAAGAGCAAACACGTATTCAAGAATATTTTTTTTAATACATTGTGAGGGAAAGTAGGTTTTTATAGGCACATTTCTCTTTTACATTTTAATTGTGATCTTTCACAAGTGATAGTACTCATTAGCTCATAGTATCCTTATTCATTTCCTAACATAAATATTGCTTAATACAATATTGAAGCCCTTTTTTTGGTGTATTTTTAAAATAACTCACCACTATTTGCTGTAACCTGGTTTGATGTTTCATTGGAGCTTTTGAGGCACTTTTCTGAAATAACTTGACCAATGTTAAATATTATTTATAAAAGTCTTCCCCTGCCCCCCCCCAAAAACCCTCCAAAGAAATTCCATTGTTATAAAATGCATGCCATTTTAATTCTTAAAAATTTTGATGGCAAAGGAACTTGTCTAACAGCAAAAATAGACATACATTATTATTAGGGTGTCTATATGCAATTCAAAAGATAAACACTTTAAAACTGTTATTCTTTTTTTTTAATAATACGTTTAAAGTTCAGAAATCTTAAACCTCAAACAGAGAAACTCTTGTTTTTCCATTGTAGTATGTCAATCATACTTTGGCCAGTATTTTTTTTTTTTTTAATGGTAGTAATTTGCAGGCATCTGTAGGGTTATTTTCTTCAATTTATTTTTATAGACTTCGCCTAAATATATGGTGAATGAAAAAGGTCAGCTAGCAGAAAGTTACAAACTACTTACTATAACTGAGAAATAAAAAGACTGTTACCTTGGAATGAAACTAGACTGTTTTGTTGCTTTGTTTGTGGAATAGTTATAACATTTTTAGTGGGAAGAACCAGAAAGAGATTTCCATGAGTTCTTGCTGAGATTGGATGTTCAGCTAACTTGATCATTACAGTGTCACTGAGGTAATTAAAAGAAATATAGGGTTGTGGTTTTATTTACTTTTAATGTTCATGAACCAAGTCATTAAGAGCATGACCCAAAGAGGAATGAATCAATTAAAAGACTTCCTATGATTTTGCTAAGCTTTGTCTGTGGTCTGTAATACAATCATAACTTTAAGGCAGTATTTCATATTTTTTAAATTGAATTTGATTCCTAAAGAAACAAATAAATGTTGTAATTCACAGAATCACAGAATCACTTAGGTTGGAAGGGACCTTTTAAGATCATCTAGTCCAACCAATTCCTTGTCATTCTTATCTTTAGAAAAAATAGCAGTGAGAAAGAATTTAAGTCTGTTGCAAAATACATTCCAAACCATATCCCAAAGCTGCAGTTAGTGCTGAGCCCTATTTATTGTTGTTGCTGTTGTTTTAAAATGAGCTTTAGGAAGTATAAATAAAGATCATCCATCAAAATTTATTTTCCCCCTATGTTAGCCTATTCTCCTGTCTTCTGAATTACGTGTTTCTCTGTGCTGCCATCCAGCACAAATGCCTGTCATGATGAAGTTCGTGTCTCCTTGGGGCACAGGTTCCCATGTGAAGCTTTCTCAGGCTGCGCTGATAACCATATACAATTTCTGTTTCTATGCTCTTCACTGGATGGGAAACTCACACTTATCTCTTATCCTGGGTAGATAGGGGTAGCTGTGTGTTGTAATGGCCTTTACTCCTATTTATTATTCTGATTGTCTTTCTGTTCTTATAAAATGTAAGGAAATTAGGTAAAATTAGGATGAGTTTTCAGACTAAATCAGAACTCCCTCATTTTTTAAATAAGGATTTAAAATAGCTCTGTTTATTTTATTTGTACACAGAAACTGTCTTTCGTGCTACACTTGCAAATGTTTTTTTGCTTTTCCTGTTTGACTAGTAGTATGAGAGACATTACATCCACCTTCATCACTGCATAAAGCAGATCATTTTTAAGGAAATGGGCTCCCTCTACTGTTAAACACGAGTAAATGCAGTAGCATTTTTTTTTTCTTACTCTAAAGCAAATACGAAAAGGATGACAGAAAGGTTGAAGAAAATGCAGTAGCAAGATCTCTGATTCTTTTCTTTCTTCATTAATACAGTATGGGATTATGTGTGCAGATGAAGCATCCTTTTTTCAGTATATGTATGCATTCATAATTTATAGTTTCAAGAGAAGTAAAAGACAATTTGCAAGAGTCTGTGACTTAATTAGAAAAATGCTCTCAAATTTGTTTTCATGTTCATCACTGCTTGTCTGTTCTATAGGTGGCATGTTTTGGCTGCAGAACTTTAGACCACTGTTGTTTTTCATCTGTACTTCCACCTGTGGAACATCCCTCAGGCTTCAGGATTGTATTTATCGGTGTGGGAATATGTATTTGAATAATACACTCTCTTCATAATAAAAATAAAAGTTTAAAAAAGATATTTCACTGTAGAACAGTATTAGAGTCATATTTTTACACTGTTGTCTGAAAAGAAAAAAAAAGAAGTCTAATTTTATTTCCTGGTGCTGGTAAATAAAAAAGATGCATTAGGTACAGATTACTTACCTAACTCCTGAAGAAGAATCTACAGTAATTACATTGTTGAAGATATGGAAGGAGGTTTCCCAGTTTAGTTGCATAGATATTTTTATGATTGCATTTTGGTGTCTTTTTTAAATTAGTGAGAACTTTAAAGGTTCTTTCATTAGTACTAATAAAAGGATTTCTTAAGACATACCACTATAAAGTCAATTTCCTTATCTCTGCACACATTTTCAGATACAGTAAAGAGAGCCTTACCAGATGTACTTAGAAGTCCTTTGAATGATTCAGACTTTATTTTCAAAATTAAAAACATATTTGTGAAAGGCAATCTTTGTGGTATGTTGTCTCTTTTATGTAAGAAAAACTTGGAACTTCCTGATAAAGGGCATGAAAGAATTTTTACTTTATTATGTTCCACATTAATAGAAGCAGGAAATAGGATTTTCTTAATTTTAGCCTAAGCTAAAACCAGCTGAATAGCCTGTCCTTTTACAACAGGATAATGGGATTTGAGTTACATTTACTATAGTTGAAGATAGGAAGTACATAAGAATCTGAGACAATGTAGGAAGTGCATTCAAAAGACTTCTAAATTATATTTCTGTATTTTTAATGCAGTCCTTTATAAATGTTTTCAAAGGTCAGACTTCTCCCCTGCTGCGCAGTGCTCTCTAGGATGGCAATTATGGGGGGGGAAACGGACTTTTAAAAAGCTTTAGCTTCAAGTGGTGTTTTGAAAACAATATGGCACTATCATTATAAGTCTCTAAAAGCTTCTGTGTTTCCTCCAGAATGTTTGAGTTATTGTTATTTTTTATCCCAACAAGCATGTTTTATGCAAGGAGAGACAGTATTGCTTTCTCTATTGAAGTAACTTCATTTAATATATATTCAGGTCCAGATTCACTTTTAAGTCTAGTCTCAGTCCATTCAGAATTGAAGATTACTAAAACCCAGGACTTTTGTAAGAAATTGGATTTGCAATGTCTGGGGTCATCATACCAATTTTTGTCAATTAATTGTTGTTTTCCAAAAATCTGTATATGGTTACCTTCTTTCTACTCTCTCTCCCCTGGTAATTCAGTATATCTAGTCCTTCAGGCTTGCAAAATTGTGGTCATTTTATTTTATCAAAAACGCACTCTAAAAATTCTCTCTCTAAAGCATGTTTCTAAATTCCTTACTTTCACTTTCTGTTCTAAAGAAAAAAATACACTTTTTCTTACATTTTCAGTTATCTATTGTGATCTGTTTTGTTTTGGTCTGCCCATTTTTCCCTCTGCTGTAGTATGCAGAAGACTGTTCTTAAACGAGTCCATTCCTATTGTTCAACTGAGGTTTTTCCTTTTGTTCCTAAACATATTGTTGAACACAATTGCTTGCTCTCTTTTTCCACTTCACATGAAGTTAAAACACAAATTGCTCATCTTCAAATCTATGCACAGTTTCCATTTCAGAAATTCTTTTCTGCTAGCTTTCCTGTCTTGCATATCATCAGGTATTTTAACTGTTAATTGGCTTAGCACTGTTTTCTCTCTCTCCCACCTTCTCTCAGAACATTTGTCCGGGGAGAGGCCAATGGTTCGTCCCACTCAGTATTTTGTTTCTGACCGTGTTTTTCCCCATAAGTAAGTCTTTAAGAAAAAGTATAAGAACAGTGTAAGCATCTATGATAAGCCTACTTAAGACTTTTAAATCTCCCAGCCATTTTCAGCTGTGGGCCTTCCATGGAGGATGTGAGTCCTATTCAGTTAACAACATCAAATGAATTGCTCTTTCATGAACTTGCCTAATGTGCCCTTCAGCTCATAGAAAATTTTGTTATCTGCAGCAACTCTTCACAAGGAGTTCCACGGCTCAGCTATTTATTACATAAAAAACTATGTTTTTCATCTACTTCACAGTACTTCAGAACTTCACAGTAACTTCATATTATGCCCCTATTCTCAAATCAGTAAACGGAAGAAAGTATCTAGCCTATCTTCTTCGCCTACACATAATCTTGTAGATGGGTTTTGCCTTTCTGCCTTGCATATATATGCTTAGATTCTGGTTTTCTTATCAATTTGTAGTGTAGTGTCATGGGCTTAATCTAATAATGAAAACCTGAATTTTTAAAAGCATTCCCTCTTCCATAATAGTGAGCAATAGGGCAGCAGAGAGTTGCATAGGTTGGAAGGGACTTTCTGAGATCCCTTGTCTAAGTTCTTGCTAGAGCAGGTTGCTCAGGGAATGGTTATTTGCATTTTGCATGTCTCCAAGGATGGAGTTTCGATGGCCTCTCTGGGCAACCTGCTCCAATATTTAACTGCCATCATAGGAATTTTTTTTCATCTACATCCGGTCAGAACATAAAATGATCCAAATATCTGCTGCCATTATGTCTGTGCAATTCTACTAAAAGTCTTGTTCCTCTACACCTCGTGCTTCTCTACACCTTCCTATTTGGTAGCTGCACACAGCAGTAAGATCTTGGCGTAACATTCTCCTCTTAAGGAAGAAGAAACATGTTTTTCTAAGCTTTATCTTTGTGGCCCTCCTCTGGACTCGTTCCAGTATGACAGTGTCTTTCTTGCACTGGGAAGCCCAAAACTGCACATGGTATCTCCATGTGGTCATAAGACAGGGAAAATCTTTTCCCTCAGTCTGCTGAGAACATTTTTTGAAACACACCCCAGTCTGTCATTGGCCTTCACTGTGGTAAGGGCACAGTGCTGCTGAAACTTATTAACTTGCTGTCCACGAGCAAGGCCCGGCCTTTTTCTGAGAAGCAGTTTTCTGGCTAGACAGAAAAATGGGAGAAAAATTGCATGAGGTTATTCCATCCAAGCTACAACAGTTTACATTTACTTTTTGTTGAACTCCCTGACATTCCTGTAAACCCATTTTTCCAGCCTGTTTATGCCCTGAATTAGCAGCCCTGCCCTCCAGTGCATCAGCCACCCCCAGGTCTGGTGTTGTCACAAATATGCTTCTCTGTTACAGATGCAAAAAACTCGGATTTAGTAGCAGCCTGGAGGTATAGGGGAAAAAATAGAAAGTCAGATTTGTGAGTGCTCAAGACTAAATGTATCAAAACAAAGAAAGGAACTTTTTATTATTGAGGAAAAAAACCTACTAATAAAGAATGTTTAAACTCTATTTGAATGGTGATGAAGTACAAGATGATGAAGTACAAAGGTCAGAACAAAGCAAGGTGAGAAAAAGGCCAAAAAAGAACTTGCTAAGGAGTGTTAGGGAGTTTTCAGGTACCATAGATTTTTTCTCACTCTAGGTTCCTATGTGCCATCCACACCTGATTGGTTTTCCTCTGCAACTACTGCGTTTGCCATATAGTGTTTACACTCTGAGGAGCTCAGCTAGAAATACATTTCTCAGTTTCAGCCTAGTAGCTGCCACTTTGCATCTCCCAAAGCTGACATGTCATTCCTCCCATTCCCCAGTCTCTTTTGCTGCCTTCTGTACAAGAAATCATAACCTTGATGCTTTCATTTGAAAGCAATTTCAATTGAAAAAAAAAGAAGTTCTATGAACTGATTAGCCTCCTGTGGTGAAAAGAACTGAGGGTTAAACACATTCCATGGTTCCCAGTATATCCAGTATGACAGGGCACAAATTGTTTAATTCATTTGAAATGTACAAATTTTGCCCCTTCTGGTAGAAGGAACTGACCAAACATTTTTTATTACTTGTAAATACTGGTTCAACTGGGATGTAGCATCACTGGTCATGTCAGAGATTTACTGGAATTAACTACATTTGATTAAGACTCTGCACAATTTGCAACTCTATGTGTAATTTTACTGTATTCTAGGATTTTATTTTATTCAGTAAACATGGGGTTTTCTTGCCTGCCACTCTTTAAGATATATTGAGCTAATATAAGCTAATATATAATTTTTGCTTTGCTTCCTTCACTCCAAACACTGGATCACATTCTTAATCAAGCCCAGCCTCTCTCTTGTTCCAGGCTGTAGGACTTGCAGTTTTGCCTTCCTTCATCTGGAATGCAGGTTGTAATTTCTAGCTATGCCTCAGAAGGCAAAAATTAACAGTGGAAATGGCAGCTGCAGCATGCAAAATTGGAGTAGGGAAAGGGCTGAAATTAACCCAAAATTATGAACAGAATGTAATCCTGTGTGAGTTGATGAGGAAGGAAAAATAGACTGTGACTGATCAAAATGCACAACCCTCAGTAACCAAAATCCAAACGCTACTTTAACTATTTGCTTTGCAGAAATTAAAATATAAAGTCTTTCAAGTTGAACAGAAACTCAAACATTTAAGTTTTCCTGTAATGTTGATGAAATGTTAAACTAAATTTTATAATGCCGTTAATCTTTGTAATTCTGGAGCTGGAAACTATAAAACCATTTTGTTTACATTCTTTCAGGCAAAGCAGGAAAACAACAGTGCAGTTTACTTTATATCCACTCACTTTTTGCATCAGTCCTCTAACTCTCACTTCTCTGTTACATCAAAACCCAGACGCTTCTCTTCCACTCCAAAATGTATCATTACTACTCTCCATGTAAAGCAATAATTTCCATTGCAAGAAATGAGCACCTGGCTTTCCTCAGTCCAGAGGTGAGCATATAGTGCATTACTCTTAGATTTCTAACAAGTATTTATATTTTTCTCTGTCTCTACCTCTCACTTTTGGCAGAAGCTATCTTTAGAACATCTGTACATATATATAATCATTCTTTAAATCCTCCTTCAAACTTTGAACTTGAGTTCAAAATTTGAGATGTTGCTACTGCATGCAGATCAGTACCTTATATGTGTAAACTTGTGTTTCCTTATAGTCTTCCTTTTCCTTTGTCTTACTCCTCTTTTCACTATGATTCCTTTTAAATTTTAAGCTGTTTATTATACGTTTTATTCTGTAATTGTACAGAATCTGTCCTGATGGGGCTGCAGTTCTTGGCTATGTCTCAGAGCTACTGCAGTAGGGTACATATAAAATAATGTACAAAAAATATAAAATAAAATCATATCTTCATAATGAATTAAAAAAAAAAAGGTTTTTTTTTTCCTATTCGCTTCTATTTACTGTAACTGTACTTCTTCTTTGAGTCCGCTAGAGGGAGAATTTCTACTTGCATTTCCCCAAATGTTTACATATATTCCATTTGATAAATTTTAAGCATTTTCTTACTGCAAGCTTTGTAGCTAGCATTAACTTGACTTGCAGCAGGTGGTCATTGATATTCATTTATCTCTTTAGCACTTATAGATCATTGTCTGTTGTTGGATATTAAGAGAGTCTTCAAGCATTCCTTGTTACTGTCATGTTTTGTTTATTGTTTATGTTGTCCCAAATTCTAATCAATACATCATTAAAAAAATACAAGATTATCCCAAAACCAACATTCCTTGCCAAAGAGATCTTGCAGTTTAAAGCAACACAGCGCAGCAGATTGAGATAGAGGTTTAAAAGTGAGTGTCAGATTATAGTAAGTATTGTTTCAGTAGTCTGGTTTATCAGTTTTCTAAAGTCACCGTAACAAAAAATTTGAAGGTAGATAATGAGATAAAGTGTGTGGATGTTTACAGATGGCTTTTCCTAAGTGAAAGACTATCCTGGAGACAGTTTGAAGGCAATTAGTAATGACAGGGGGCTAAGGGAAATGGCTAGCATCTTATGTGCACCTGACATTTCAGCAAGATGAAAGAAAAGACTTAGTGTGGAATAGTCAGAGAAAGTGAAAGCAGATAGTCTATGTCAGCCAAAAAAGGAAAAGAGATAAAAAATTAGTAGTATCATATCAGAATGATTGGCTGGGGAAATTACCCTTGTCAGCAGTGTTCTGAATTGGTAACAAGACTGTATTTGTCAAGGCCAGGAGAAAGGATGGAAGGTAACGATTTTCTGGGTGAGAGCTCTGGCTATGTGGATGGATGGGATTACTACATCATCATATGACTGATCATTGGATGCTAGGCACAAACACATGCTGTTTTCTGTCCAGGACAGACGGGTCCTCAGGGTACTCATTTTATAGTGCTGAAGTTGTAAAGCTATCAGCATAATGAAACAATCTATAGACAATAACACAAACATCCCACCAAGTTTTCATTTGTTCTGATAAAAAGTTTCCAGAGAAGTAGCTGTTCATTTAGCAAAAAACGAATTTACCAGTACCATTCTTGGTCATGCACCGTGCATGCATGGCTGCGACTTTTTAGACCTCCAGGTTTTTCTTCTAGTTCCTCTGTGTACTAGTCTTCATGTTCCCGTTTCTATCTAACTTTTCATCCCTTTCTTTTTTCTTTGAGTGTTCATCTGAAAAGCCCATTTACACTGCAGAGCATATTTATTGTGCTGTTAGATAATTTTTCACTGTAGCAATTTTTTTAGATGGTAATCTTCCTGTAAGAGCAGTTCATGTGGTAGTGGGAGGATGCCTGACACGTTTGCAGGGCACAGAGATTGTTTACCTGTTTCTGTTTTTCCATGTAGGCTAACAGACTGTCTGACCTTTAGGTTGTCATGAGAGCTTATTTTGAACATGAATATGCATTCTTGCAGTTGAGCAGGTATAAAAGAAAACCAACCACTTTAAGCATTACACAGTAAGAACATGGACATAGAGTGTACTTACTGGTTCATTTATTGAATTCATCTTCCCTTGGTGCTATATGACTTCTCAGAGCACCACACTCCACCTTCAGGTCTTTCTAGAGATGGGAGATACAGAGGTGTTTCTGGGCCGTGTTTTATCAGTCTCTCATAGTTTCTGCTAAATGGGATTAATGAAGAATATTGACAACTGAGTCATTTATCAGTTGAAATATTCACCTGTGCAGAGCTTCCCGTGATTGGAAAGAGACAGCTTTTCAGTCCCTTGCTTTTCTTAGCTTTTATCTTCTCTGTAAACCCTTCTAATATTTCCCTCTAACCATCAAGATGTGATCAAAAGGGAGCTTCCAAGAAAAAAACACCTCAGGAAACCAGAAACATTTCTTCTGCAACATCTTACTACTATGGTACATATTCAAAGCTTTCTAGTCAGCCTCTTTTGGGACCACTCAGTTGGATATTATTTTGCAACAGAATGCTACCATTTTGGAGCAATCAACATCTCAGAACTGAACCATACCACCACTTTCAAACTCTAGGTTTGGGGCAGAGAAAGTATTTTTCATCATCTTTCCTTCCTTCAAGCAATTTGGAATTGTCCATTTAAAAAGGCCTTCCACTGAGGCCAGTATATCCCACAGACTTGAATCCAGTGTAACTATGCATTTCTTTTCCCATCAGTATCTCCTGGGTTCAAAATCAACAAAAATGCTTTGCTTTCCACAAAAACTTTTAATCAAGTTGTGGAAGTCCTTGTATCAGCACTTATAGATGCTAAAGTTTAGAGGCTTTAATGACTGAACAAACAAAACAGGCAGGCAGCAAAAATCCCCTATACTTCACTGTCCGTAGGCACCCTTATAACTATGTCAGCCCTAGTCCTCTGAATATCAATAAAAAGGTTTGGAGAGAGTTTTTGGATAATAGAAATTTTCTTTTGGTAGAAAAGATATCATTGTCAGATTCTTCCTGGAATCATTTTTATAGTGGAAATATACAGTGCATAACTGTGTTAAGGTAAATTAAGCATGAATGGTGTTTTTTTCTTTACTTTTCTACATCTCTGCACTGTGTGAACAGCATAACTTTAATTTTATGCCCTCGAAAAGTCACAGAAGGCATGAATTTGTAGTATTTTCATGCGTTGCTTTTTAACTGTTCTGTCAAGAGAGGGCATTTGAATATTCCCTTGTGACTGTAGGTGACGATAATACATTTCACTAAAATAGATGCAGTTATTGGTACGGCTGCGAGAGGGAACCAGGAGACAAGGGCTGGCAGCAGAGGATTCCTGCGGCACCTGAGCAGGGCTGGTGACGGTGACAGCTGCCAGAAACCACAGATGAAACCAGAAGCAGGTCCAGGGAGTCCAGAGCAAAGGACCAAGAGATAGGGCTGGAGACAAAGTTAGCTACAACCTATGAACCAGCTGGGACAGCAGAAAGCTGGGCTGGCCATGGCCACAAGATGTCTGTGCCCACTTCTGTGAGGCTCTGGCACAGAGTGTACCCAGGGCCCATTAGTGCATTCAGGTCCCTGTGAAGCTGTAAGTGCCTGCCAATTGGGAAATATTTTCTTTCCAAGCAACAGGGATAATAAAACTTGGAAAGGTAAATCTTCCTGCTACAGAAAATTAAGTTATCTCTCATTATGCTGCGCTACATTAATAAATGAAAATAATATAACCTCAGGAGTAATTTCTGTTTTCTTTTAGGCTTTTTTTTTTTTTTTTTGCCTTTGGTCTTAGAGCTAAGGTATAAATAGGCTCAATATTCTTCACGCTAATTTTAGGACATTATCTAATTATGTTAAATAAAATAATAAAATGAAACATTGTGAAAATTAGCAACTAACAGCAGAAGTATAAAGGTGAAAAAATACTAAGCAACTTCTTAAGGTGGCCTTTGAAACATCTCTTCCAGTTAATGGATTTCATGCTTTACATTTAAATGCATAAAACCCCCTATGAATTCTTAGTTCCTCTTACACTTGCTGGTAAATATTTTTTTAAGCAAGCTTTTACATGTGCCTTTTGTTAACATTAAAACCAGAATGTCCTGTCTAAGCACAGAAAGGGTAGTTTAAAGTTCAGATCAGAATTCTGGATTCTGCAACTCAAGTGTTTCACACAATTTTTTGTAAAGTTTGTTTGGTTTGGTTTCAGTCAGTAATCCTGGTGTTAATGTTATACAAATGCTTAACATATTTTATAAAGACCTGATGACTTTTCTTGCTCTCAGCTTTATAAACAAAGAAAAGGGACATTTTCATTACAGTTATACCCAACAAGGAATTTTGAAATGTTAACTTCTCTGAAAACAGAAGAGTCCCTTAAACCAGTGGTACAGACACGTAATTCTGTATTAGTTCAGCACTGCTTCTGGCTTGGGATTTTTCCTGCAGAGGGTGATAGAGAACCGATAATTTCTTCTTTCATTCTCCTACTTCTTGAGATTGTTCCTGTGCCTATTTGAAGTCAGTGGACATGGATTTAGACACAAAACCTCTCTATAGTATTAGTTTTGGGCAGCCTGAAGGGTAATCTTAAAGGTCTGCTAATTGTTTAGGTTTATATTGTAAATGTATTAATTTTCTTTACCTGATAGACTATATATGACCATCTCATTTACATGCTGTTGCAGTACTTTGGAGTATCTGAGAGCACCCATATTTCACTTTCTTTATTAACCATGTGTCTATTCCTCTGCAATTATATGTGGCATATGATGTACTTCAATAAATCATTTGGGATGTCTCTAGTTAGATTGCATAAAAAAACCCTCAACTTTGTTACCATTTTATTTTAAGGCATTGGTTATATATCATCTTTATCAACTGTGCACTGCACTCTAGTTTCTGATTCCTAGTTTCTTCCTTGCAAATGTTAAAGGGAGACTTCTCCAAAGATTTGGGCAAATATTGGGATGAATAAGGTTGCTTATACAAACCCAGATCTCATTATACAAAATGTTTATAAACTACGTGAAACCAAAAGGAATTTTGATGGTGTTTTTTCCTGCACATTCAGAAGAACATAACAATATTTAAGACCACAAAGTAGAATCCTGTAGGATTTAATTAAATTTCCATTTATAATTGCAAAAGTTAACCACAAACCATTGTTAACCACAAACCATCTTAAGAAGTCTGACTTCTTAAGATGGAGAGACACACTATAGAATTGGCAAGTAAACAAATAGCTACTGCTGATTCTGTAAAGATTTATGAAAATCATACTTTCTGGGGAACTCTATGCAGGAAAAAACGTGATATGTTCATAGGATCTCAATCCCAAGCTTTTCCATGCAGGGAAGAAACTTTTTTCCCCAAAACTTATTCAAAGAGCCCTATCACCTGACTGTGAATACACTCTCTCAATTCTTAATAATATTGTAGAAGCAATTCCTTTCCATTTTTAAAATTCCAGTTCTTACAAATATGTAAAATGACCACTTTAAAGCCTATAGAAAAGATAAAGAAGTGACTCTAAATGAACTGTAGTAATGGGTTTCTTGAAAGGCACATTTTCTTGTAATCTACTCAAATTTTAGTAACTTGAAAGCTCTAAAAACCAATTTATAATAACAAGCTGGAATTGAATGATCCATAAGTTCAACAGTCGAAGCATAAATCTCCAAACTCTGAAGGATCCTGTGATATTACAACTTTTTCAGTAGCCACTGTTTCTCTTTTAATACCCTTATTTTTTTTGTCATTGAGTAGTTACTCATCTCCAGACAATGAATTAGTTACGCAACCTTACTGTAGATTTTAGACTTAATTTTTTTTATTTTCTAACCTCTCCTGATTTTATAAATATTTCTTTGAATTCCTCCCAGCTTTTAATGCATGGTCAAAATAATAGATTGCTTGAAATACAACAGATGTTCTAGATTCCTTATTAAGTAAACTTTCTGTGCATGTGTCTGACCCCTCAGAAATGTACTTGTTTATTTTTACAGGATACTCTGGCTTAACCACCATGCTTTAAGGGTCTGAGTAAAGTCCAGTTGAGTAAAAGCTATTGCTCCTGCTAGTTTCAGAAATAAACTCTGAACTTAGGGAATCTGAATGTTGATATGCTTTTTGCCAAGTACTTGTGATACTTTATAATCCTTAGAGTTTTACAAAGCCATCATGCATTCACTGACATCAGCAAGGAAAATTATGGTTTCATCATTAAGCTAATTGATTTTACAAAAGCTCTAACAGTATCTGTCACAGGTCTAGCCCTAAGAAATTTAAACTTGCCCAACTGCTATACTTTTTAATCAAGATGATATCCATATTAGAGACTGGGGAGGTGGGGGTTGGCTTGGCTTGGCTCATTCTGTGCTCTGTCCTCTCCACTGACCCCTCCTTCCCCCCCTTCCTCAGGACTACTCTGCAGAGCAATTAATGCTCATAACTGCTTTCTACTCCTGTGGACCGTGTCCTTCAGTTGCAATTACTAATAGTTAACAGGTATCTTTATGTGTTGCAGTGGCAGGAACGCTCTTTTATGCTCTTGTCTGTTCTTTGATGTAATTGTGGAGAAGTACATTCATTTCCCTTAATCTTACTCCAGGAATAGTTTTCTTACAGAATTGTTTACAAATTGCAGTTATTGCTACTCTGTTTATTCTTCTTTGTCATATGAGGTCATTCACTTCTATGTTAATGCATATGTGTGGGGAATGATGCATCTGTCTATCCTTTCCTGGCCAGCCAAGCTTCTTGCTACACCAAATATAAACTTTCCAAAGAAATGCTGCGTTCTGTTAGGTATTCTAATATGTCACACTGGTTGAGGCCTTTTTTCCAAGTGTTGGTGTAGTAAAGGCATTTTATTTTCATATGTTGATAGCTTTCTTTGTGTAGTCAAAAGGGATTGTGTTGACAGTCCTTTCTCGTGGAAGCTCTTGATTATAGAAGCAGTTTTTCTTAATCCCTTAAGTTAAGGAACATCTAATTTGTTAGAAGGAAATCTCCAGGTTATCCTATGCAGTGGATATAGATCTGTATTCTGTTCAGCAAATTATTTTGAAAACATAAGACTGAGTGTTTTCTCTGAAATTTTCATAAAATACTGCTGTGGTCCTTGTGCATGGATTGGAAAATTTTCTTCTTTTTTCTTAGAATAGGCCCTGGCCATATTGTAATCAGTATCTGTTGCATCTACTTGCTTTCTTTTATTATCATATATCCAGTGTTCTCTTACTTCTTACCATGCACAAAAATTTACCAGCTTTTTTGTGGGAATCAGCAGCTCAACAGTATTTTATTTTGGTAGAATTGTGACAATACTTCCAGACACTCCAAAATCTATAGTAAAAGAAATGACTACTAAATACAACACATTATATTGAATTGCAAGTTGAATCTGAGCTGATATTATGAAAACAGTTTTCATTAGGAGCTTTTCTAAAATAGAAGTACTCTAAAATTTTAAGTGACAGCAAGTGTTTTATTAATGGTGGTAAACATATCATACCCAACTTTGGGTGTATTACAAGCTTCCTTATTCTGTTCCCCTTCTGAAAATATACTTCTAAAAGTATGTCTATCAGGCTGTTATTTAGAAAGTTGACCTTATTCAGTCTTTCAATGTCATTTTAGGTACCATTGCTCTATTAGGATATTATTGAAAATTTACTTCTATCAAATACACAGAGTAACTCAGCAGCCTGTAATTTCCTTGATTTAGAATTGCATGTGTTTCCCCTATCTTTGGTATTACGGAGTTCTATCAATCAGAGGATGCCCGCCATTTCTATGCTAAGTGCAACCAATCCTCTTTTGAGTTGCCTATTCCAGGTCCATGCTACTTGGGGTCTCCCCAGCAGTGCATGTTACTGCTAGGAAAATGGTCTCATAAGAACAACCCTGCATTTGCCAAATCCATAACTATCATATCAGCTCTTTGAGAATGGGGCAATTAGCCAGTACTAAAATGATACCGTGAACTGTGCCAGTACTTAATGTTTTTTTAAGGCTTTCTATCGCCTATTAATTTCTTCTTTTATCCATATTTTCTTCCTTGACTACTATGCTCCTCAACTCATGCATTAACCTCTCTTTCCAAATAAGAATCATAGTATCTATCATTCAAGATGCTTATTTTCTACCTTATCTAGAATTAGAATTCTCCTCAGTCATGCCATACCCTCAGTAATTAAACCATGGTATAACACCCATTCTTCACAAACACCTGACTTTATCTTCTTTTCTCTCCACTTCTTCTGCACCATTCTCAGGTGCTCTAGTACCTCAGCGTGGTCTGACGTTACAGCTGGTCCTGCTTTGTGCAGGAGAGTGGACTTGATCTCCTGAGGTCATTACCAACTTGAACTCTTCTATGGTCCTGTGATACTCATCTGCTTGCTTTCAAAGAAGCAGCGCATCGGAGGGTTGTTCTTTTGCTTGCTTTCCTATGTGTCTAGAATTCTCTACTTGCTCCCAAGTAAGATATTTTAATAACTTTTCCTCTTCATATTTTATGTGAAAGATTTCTTTTACTCCTTGTGAGTGACTGCATTTATGGTCTAATAAGACAGAATCTGTTAAAGGCAATTTAAAATAGCCACAATCGCATAATGCATTTTATATGTTGATTAGTAGTTATATTAAAGTAACTTCATCATACTGTGTGTTCAAAGTAGTTGTAATGGTGAAATTACTTTTTAATCCTTGTTTAGCCTCTTTTATGTAAGATCAAATACATGTTTAATTTTGCATGCATTACCTGCAGAACCTATTAACTTGTTCTCTTCTGTATCTGTAGCTCTTTCCAGTCTTCATGATTAACAGCACTGTGAGCACTTTAAGTCTGCAGTATTTAAGTACATTTATCATAAGGAACATACTTTATTACAAGGTTTATGAAAAGTACAACAATTGAATGCTTGAATTTCATTTTTTAATATCTTTAAGTGACCACTGGATGAGAATAAAGCCTACTGCCTCCTCCAGGTTTTTGTAATGTTGAACTTCTGTTATAAGGAAATTCTAGTTCTCTTGTTATGAGGCTTATGATTATGATGATTTAGATAAATGTATACCAGACAGAATAAAATCTAATCTTGATATAACTTTTACCTATGCAGCTGTGACTAAGCAAAACCTGCAAAATTAGATTTAACTGTGAGTACCTTAAATTAGAAAATTAAATCATAAAGTTAATCAAATGCCCTTAGGAGATACAACATGAACATGCTTGCTTAAACACTTTTTGCAGTTACCTTTTGGAAATGTTGTGTGGATCACCTCTGAAATGTTATTTCAAAAGAAGCATTGAAGAAGCATCTTTTTTGGTGGAATGTCACAGACCACATTGAGTGATCTTATTTTTCTAGTAGGATTGATGAAGAACTGAGGAAATTAAGTACTTTGAAAAAAAAAACATTTTAAAAATACTTTCTTTTGTAATCTTGATTAAAAACCCTACAGCAAGTTATTGAATTGTACACTATGTGTTCTTAGAGTCTGAAAAAAACACATATTGTGTTTTTTACCTGAAGGAGTTTTTCAAAGGAGTAGCTGACAGTTTTTTACATTTTTAATAATAATTATTGTGATCTCTGTAAGAAAATAGGAAAATTAGATATGTCTTTATTAAAACAGAATCAAGTAGAATTGTTCCTTAATTAATTAGAATCATTATACAAAAAGAATTATCAATTTTAGATCTTATTTTAATGTGTAGCTAGAAACATTAAAGTAGAATTGATATTTTTTCCTTATGGGATAATTTTCTTTCAAGGCTGTATTCTAGCACCTGGGTAGGCTACCTCATGCTGTTTCCCTTTTACTGTCTTGCTTTCTCTCCACTCCTGACCACAAAATAGGCATTTTGTCTAACTCACATAGTGGTTATTCATTATCGCTGTAAATTAGACCTCAGCATTTTTTTACAGTGAAGTCTGTTCATGTTTCTAGTCTATAATAAATTTGGTCCAAAGGCTTTCATTTAACTTCATTAGCATGCATGAGAGTTTTTATAGTATGTATAGATGCTAGGCACTACATAGATTAGCTCAACAGATTCTTAAATCATTTATATTCTGGGACTGTTTCTAGTAATTAAAATTGCTTTTTGGGTTGGGATTTTTTTTTTCCTGGAGATTAAGAGGCAAACATATGTCAATATAAACTATCTAGAGGAATGGAACATCTGCATTCAGAAATTTAACTCATTAACTAAGTAAGGAAAAGCGTTTCTGTTAGCTATTCCCTCAAATGGTGCTACTTTATAATGACCGAGTTCATTTCCTGCTAAAAGGCCCTATCCTGCTGTTCTATACACATTACATAATACCTTTTTGAATATATGGTAAACCCACTCAGTACCTGTAATGCAGTATGTCAAGCTAATGGTCCTTGTTACTTAGTTTTAGTATTTTAAGAACAAGGGTAATAAAACAGCTCAAGTGTGGACTAATAATTTCCTCTTCTATATTTACTCTTTGTAACGTAGTGCAACTTAAAGCATGATCCCAGGGCCCACTGTAATAAATTTTATTGGTCTTATTGACGTCATTGATTCATCGATCTCCAACGGGTCAGTTTGTTTAGTTCCATAAAGCCACTGCAGGTATCTGAAGACAATGTTTTGGAATAGACATCAGGTGGCAGTATTTCATAGCATAAAATAACATAGTTCTCATTATACAGACTGTATTGTTTGGAAAAAAACATGATTGGACTCATATGGAATTTCTAGTGGGTTTTGATAAACATGAAAGAATAATAGACTAATAGAGAGATTATGTTTGTTCTTCATAGATAAAAAATAAATATTGCCCCATATTATGCATTTTTGTGTGTCTGTTGAGGACCAGTGCTGTGTAAACTCCTCTTCCAATTGAAAAGGAGTGGAAGCAGTTATTATGTTAGTTACATGTTATTTATGATTTAATCCAATTCTCTTTCTGTCTGTGTATTAACACTTCATTTCCAGTTTAAATTTTGTTTTCAATAAAGCATAGTTTAAAATTTTGGGTTTGTAGTTCTAAGCACTTTATTCTGTATTTGGTCACTGTTAGTTTTTACATAGTGATTAAATCTTTCAGAAAAAATCATAGCACACAATGATTTCTGCATTCTGACGAGCTGTTCAATATTGAGTTAAATTTGTAAATACATTCTTATCAAATTTCACATATGACGCAGTACAGTTAAACTTGTCTACATAATGGGGCTGACACCTGATAGCAATGTCATTCGTAATGTAAGTTGACCTTTCAGTTGCTGTTCTGCTCAATTTCTGTCAGCATCGTGATGTTCCTTTCATAATCCTCACCAGGAATTGTGGCTTCGATGCTAAGAACAAAGGTGATTCCTCTCCATTGAGACAGAAGGACGCTTTTGCAGGATTTCTGATTTTGCCATAACACTGAAAACAGTATTTGCCTTTCATACCTGGGCATGTAATTGTGGTCAAACACCCTTCACCCCATTGAAATCCTGGTCAGTCTGTGGGCTTCAAAAGCAAATTCTTATTCACAAAGCAAAGCTGTAATTGTAAGACAAAGGAAAAGAGGAAAAATATATTGCACCAACAAAATTGATATGTAAACAATGTTCTGACATTAAAATGAAATCTCTCACAAAATAGTGATGGTTTGTTCCTGTAGAATGAACAGGAAGTATGTTTATAACTGAAAATCTTTTTGCTGTTTTTGCTGTGAAAATGTTTGTACTAAGCTTAAGAAAATATTAATATACCACCAGTTACAGGTCTTTGTCTGCCATCAGTGAGTTATGAACAAAACTGAACATGTTTATAAAAATTTTGTCTTTCAAAATAGAGGAAGTGAGTTATTTTAATTAAAAATGGAAAAAATAAATCTCAGGATGGATTGATAAAGGTTTTGTTGGATCATAAAACTGCACCAATATCATGTTTACATAGCAATATGTATTGACCAGATAAATGCAAGTACTCTTGCCTTTTCCTATTTTGGAAGGGATTTTTTGGTATTTTTTGATAGTTTATTTCCCTACTGGCTATGACTAGAAAAAAGGCACTTTCTTAGTTCAGGTAGTGATCATGATATGATAGTGTACTGAATTAAGAACACCTCATTAAACAGAAACTAGTGGCCGACATAGTCTGATATCAGTTTGTGTGCAAATCCTAAATGGTTTTTTTATTTATTTTTTAAATGCAAGGTAGCAAGTATTTGCATTTCCTAAACGCATTTGAAAACTGGTTGTGATAAACTGAGGGGGGAGTGGGGATGAGGGGAGGTTGGGGTGGGGGTGGGGGAAAGAGGGAGGAAGGCAGTATCTAAACCCTTTTTTATTATTTGATTGTCGTGTTTGATAGTTAGCTTAAGAAGTAAAAATTTGCAATCTTGCTTTGTGAATGGGGACTACAAAGATAAATACTGTAGATCCTAGAAAAAAAAGTAAGAGGTTATTTAGCAGTCCCCCTTCCTTTCAGCGTTCTTGAAGGTTTGCGAATAAGCAAATAGAAGGAATAACCAAAAAAAATGAGCACGCATCTGATGTTTAAGCCCTCCTACAGCACTTTTTATGTACATAACCGGAAGTCATTCAAGCAGCTGCAGCACATTAGTTCCAATAGTTTAACAGGCAGCTTTACAGCTCCAGCAAAAGCTCTACTAAAGCAGTTTCTTCCTCCTGTGCTCGCTTGCTAGATAGCTAGGAAGTGATCTTTGGCAGCAGGGCTGTGAGGGGAGTGGTAATATTTAATAGGTTTCAGTGGAAGAGTTAGCTTGCTTTTTTCTTTTGTCGATCATTATCTATAGAGAGACGCTGAGGGCAGGCGACACCATGTTGAAAACAGAATAAACTGAACTGGAGTTGGAGCTCTGCAGAGTTCTTGGGAACTGATTTAGAAAGGAAGTGTTTTAAGCAGCTAAGACAATATTCAATAGTATTAGACCTTAATATCAAACTTGGGAAACATGGCTCAGCAGACAATTCCAGACACTTTGGCTGTTCCTGAAGTGGATAACACACATTGTCAAAATCCATGGTTAAATGAAGATCTTGTGAAGACTCTGCGGGAAAACCTGTTGCAACATGAAAAGTCCAAGACATCTAGGAAATCTTCATCTGCTTCTCCCCGTCTGTCTCCAGTTATTTCTCCTCGAAACTCTCCAAGGCTTTTACGCAGGATGCTTTTAAGTAGCAACATACCAAAACAGCGGCGTTTCACTGTGGCACATACCTGGTAAGAGCAAGTTGTCATGAAATGTCAGATTAACTTATTTTTATAGAGCATTTATGTCCTCGATGTCAGTGGTTATATTTGTTGGTTTGATGTTTGCATTAATGCCTCTGTTGAAAGAGATCATTCTAACTTGTAACTCAAGTTAATTTCAGACCCGAAGCTTAAAATAGTAATTTATAATAGGTAAGAAAACATATATTTGCTTGCATGGAAGCTACTATATATCCTCTGATTTCTTAAGTAATAATTTCTGTCTTCCCCTCCCCCAGAAATAAAAACTGGAGGCTTAAGAAGGAAGAGTACTTATCTCATTCTGTGCTGTTCTGGCCAGAGTGAGTAGGCATTTTTTTTTTCTTTAATGTATCTTTAAAAAATATTTTATTTTATGTTTATTGGCAATTTATGAACTCCTCCCCCTAGCATAAGCTTGTTTATGTTTTAACAGATCAAATTAAGAAGACATGATAGAGATGAATAGTGGGAATAGATATTGCATATGAAACAGTGATTTTTATTAAAGCAGTTGCTAGAATAAACAGAGGAAAGATGGAAAGAGAAGCCCTTGTTAAATGATTAACTAGTACTACTGGTTTTGTAACTCCATCATTTCTTGGACATGTGTTTGTAATCAGATCTATAAATGACATTAATTTTGTTGCATCCATCTTCTGTGAAACAGCAGCATAATTTAATTACTTTATTTATTCTTTTTAAAGTGTTATATATGAGATTACTGTAACTCAATAATACATTCCTGTCTGCTTTGATAGTTGTCAGGTCTTGATGTGTTCTGATTTTGCTTTGGAGACTTTTTCCCCCCATTATTTTTGAAATAAAAATGTAGTGTGTAAAAAGGAGACCAGTTAAATATGTACAAAGAAAGTAAGTCATGCGTTCTAAGCAGCAAATGGATATGCTCTTCAAGGTTATCTTCATTTGTATGAAATTACATTTTACACCATAGCTATGTGACTGGTAAGCATTGTACATGTCTGCCAAAATCTTTACAATGTATTTCTGTAGTTAAAATGCTCCTTTGATAAGATAATATTTTCACCCTTGAAAAAAAGGAGAAGTAAAAAAAAGTGTGCCTTTATACTTAAAGAGTATTTGTTTTGAAACCAGTGTACCTGGACAGAAATTGCATGGGTAACAGAGAAAACTGTTGAAATTAAGATATTTCATGTTCCTTTAACAGTTATTTATATATCCCAACAACATTAAGGATTTCTAACTGCTGGTCTGCATTGAATAATTTATAAAACAGTCAACATGCAGGATAAAAAAGAATAATTCAGGCAGAAGTGTTTTACAATGTTAAGATGAAAATAAATAATAATTTGTGAAAGTTTACAGAGAGAAATTATCATCTGTGCTTATGTATGTGTTATGACACATACATATGTTGTTGTAGACAGTTTAAGATGTCAGAGAAAGGAGGGGTATTAAAAGGGACAGATAGGAGGTGAACAAACAGGTTTGGGCAAAATGAAAGGGCAAAGGCTGGCATAGTATTAGAAAGTGGAATTTTGTTTAAATGCACTTCCTCTAGTAATCTTCAGAAAGTTTTGAGTTTGGATAGAGTGCCTTTTTCAGCATGACATGGAGTGTTAGAAATGCTTGGGTTTTCCCAAATATGTGAAATACTAGGCCTGCAAAATACTGCTGTTGAAAAATTCATAGTTATTTCTAAATTATTTGTAAAACTGGCTCATTTTACCAGCATGTTTTTTTTCCAGCAAGTAGAGAGACACACAAAGAGTTACAGTAAATTACCCAGGAACCCACAAAGAAGAACAGTATTTCTGAAGAGGAGATGGAGGAGAAAAGAACACTAATCTTAAGTAATAATAAATGTGATTGGACTCAAAGATCTATGAAGTGAAGCAGAAGCGCTACTTTGTATGCTTACAAAATTTATTTGTTGCCAAGTCTGTAGTTACCGATACATCTTCACCTGGTTCTATATTTAAAAAACTGAGATGCTCTGACATTATAGACATGTCATTTCTAGATGCTTTGGGTACATAGGCAGTATAGTGGTTCTGAGTCCACATTCATAGAAAGCATTTTAGGCAACTCATAGAAAAAAAAGGTGCTTTTGAAAATGGAGTAATTGCAAGCTTACTCCAAAATGTTGTACTATGGAGGATTCATTCTGGTTTTAGGGTATATTGTTTGTTCCACCTTCATTATATCCTTCTCTGTAAGTGCCCTTATTTTCTTGTAATTCTAATGTAATTCTAATAGTAATTTTATTTGTGGATACATCTCTTTTGTTTAGTCCATCATTCACACAGGTATTAAACATTATAATAACATGATCTTACTCAAGCCACCAGTTAAGTTGGAAGGCCATTCTGACTTTGCCAAATAACACTAGTTTTGTAACTTTAGTATACTCCTATGTTTTTCTTATCATTATAATTTTATGTATATAGGTAGTGTAAGAACTAATTGTATAACACTATGGATATTGATGTGTGTTGCAGTGATGCCAAATGCTGCCACCATAGATCCAGAGCAGCAGAACAACTCATTTAGATTGTACCTACCCCCCTGATTTCCAGGCTCCAAAATGGCATTCAGATACAGCCAAGAAGTGGGTGGCAGATTGATGAACTGTTCTGGCAACCCCATTCTTCCTGCTTTTTCTTATAAGGCCCATAGGTCTCCCTCTGTAATGGCCTGGGATGTAGAACTGTTAACACTAAAATGCATTGTCTTTATCATGTGACAATTATCCTTTCACATGAATAATTGCGTTATCATTTTTAGTCATACGGCAGAAATTATGCATGAATGACCTGGTTGTAAACTGTCAAAATGTCTCCATTTTTTTTGTTATGTGATGTTATGTCATGTTTTCTTATATCAAATTATAGGATGCAGTGATCACATACATGTTTGTTTACATAGTGAAGCAATGGTAAATTATGAAAAGGCATGTAACAACTTGTCATTAAAAAAGGTGATGTACTATGTAAACCTTTAAGACCTCTGTAAGAAGCTCTATGGTGTCTCTTTCTAGAGAAGTTGGATCATTGTGTCTTCTGAAAACCACATCTTATATATAAATGATGTAATGAAACTTGTATCCAAACTGGGCCATTTACTAGGCTGTGCTTAAGAAACCAATGGAATAATTTATTTAAACCTGTTCTCTCTGTATCAGTTGTGTTCAGGACTTAATAAGCTAATTTTTTGGTTTTTTCTTTTTTTTTTATAGGAGGTTTCCATACACTGTGTTCAGAAATATGGTTATATAATTTCATTTTGCTTAAAAGACTGTAATGGAAAATTTGCCAATATTTCTTTCAACTGAGAGTTCATCTCTAGCTATTACCTCATTTCATGAGTTCTTCCATCCTTTCTTTTCCTCTTCATCCTTCCCCAGCTGTAACTCTGACTTTATTCTAATGCTTGAAAGATAAAATAATTTTATGATTTTAGAGAGGCAAAATACAGCTTTAAGAGTGAGTTGAAATATAATTTTTTATGCAGTAGAGATGCATGGGATCCTAACTTTTGTTTGAGAAATTTCTCAGTAACTTGTTTCTTCAGAGAGTGTTACAGCTAGTCTTGCCTATAGCTGTGAAATTGAAACTAGTTATCTTGAACTTTTAGTCTGGATCCCTCTCAGTCTATAAACCCTATCAATCTACAATCTATAGGAAACAGTCATAGCAGCTGAAAAGAAACAGGTGTTTCAAAGCTTCCTGGCCAGGAATTAAAAAATACTCTAGCCAAAACGAATTCAAGTTCTTCAAAAATCTGCATCGTATTGCATTACTGTAAAAGTAATCATAATGCTTTAAGATTTGGCCAACATAGTGACCACAACACGTAATACAACTGAATGCAGACAAGACAAATTAAGTTCTCTGGCATGTACTTGACAAATTCATTTTCTGGATTGTCTTGGTTGACTCTTTGTCTGCCTTTTCTGAGCTGCCTATTACCCTAGTGCAGTTTGGCAGAAGAGATCATTGGGATGGGATCATACGTGCTGGGATTCATGAGGAGAGATGGCCTTCAGTTACAGGGAAGGAGATTGTTGGTTGTATGAACAGCCACTGTGTCTTGAGACACGTCCAGGTGTCTGTGGAAGAATGTTTATATACTTTAAATCATACAGCTTTTGTTAATTAATGGGGAAGTCAGCTTTTCCTTTATTTTCCATGAAAAATTCCTTTCTGGAGGAAAGGGAGGAGAAGCAAGAAGTATAAATATTTGGAGCAGGATAGTCAATGCAGGTCAATGCAATGTAGCAGTTAAATTGTATCTACTTAATTGCAAGTATAATAAAGTCATGGCATGAATGTGCTTGATTTTTTTGACCTACATTATTTGTATTTGCTGTGTTAGTACTTCTCAGTGAAGACAAAAAAGTTCAAGCAGTTTTTTTTTTTCTCTTGTGTATAACTTTGGACAGAATATTTGGTGCCTTTGTGATTTATTTGTATGTGACATATGACATTTTTAAAATTATATTAAGTGAATTTTTTATTCATGGGTCCATTCCCAGTCTTCCCCTTTGACATGTGTCCCCTCTCCAGCTCTTTTGGCATTCATCTAGTACTTTCTGATGTTTGGGGTTTTATCGTTTCACTCTTTAGACTTTTTTTTTTAAGCACCCCAACCTAACCATTTAATGTAATTACTGACTGTAAGAATACAAGTATGTGCTCAGTTATATAGAGTACTTTCATCTGAATTCAGACAGCCTCTGTTCCCACCCATAGTAAATAGTTTTCCATTGACTTTGGCATTCAGATATGAAAATGATAGATGCCTTAGAAATAGTTCAGATAGATACGGATAAGGTGTGCCATTTTAAGTTTCAGGAATGTAACTGACATAAGGGTACTGATAAACTCAGGTCTTTGTTTATTTTTATTGCACAATATCTTTTCATGCACTTTCTGCCCCAATTGCAAAAAGCAACAAACCCTCAAGTGTTAGGTATTGGTTGATTGCAGAAGAGCAACATATTTAACTTGATGTGGTCCTAGGCTGCCTGATTCAGTGTATTTCTGTATAACTATTAAGCTATACAGAAACTATACCAAACTGAAACTATAGACTTTTTCTCACTATGTTTTTCTTCCAATTTTCAAGATATATTTTCTTCAAATTAAAAGGAATTAAAATAGACTATTAATTCCTGTCTATGTTTTCCTCTCCTTCACTACTCAGTGGTTTTCAGGGAATTAAAGTAATGACAATTTGGCGTAAGAAAAGCATCTCAAGAGTAAGATCCATCAAAGGAGACTAGGATAATAACTCTCTGAGGAACACTAGGAAAGGAAAGGATTTGTACTCTGTATACTCTATGTATGCATAATCTATGTATGCATACTCTGTACCTAGAGCTGAAATCTTCTAGAGAGTTGTGCAGGGTAGCTCAAACTTCCACGGAAAAAAAATATTGAGTGTTATGGAAGAATATTTCAAAAAGAAGACAGATTGCAGCATATTTTCCTGATTTAATTAGTTGCATGTACTCCTGAGATTAAAGGCAGTGTTTAAGTAGGTTACAGATGCAATAAAATTTAATTAACAATAACATCCTTTTGGAACTATTAAAGTAAAATGTAAAGTTTTATCCTGAGTAAGATGAAGATAAGTTACAGATTTGCATATGTGATTGTATTTGCTTCTATTCAATTAAGAAAACATCTGATTTTTTTACTATTTCCTCACTTTTTCTGAGGAAAAAGTTTTATTCACACTTTCTAAATCAGCTTAACAAATATTACCTAAGGTTTTTGTCAAGGTACAACTGGCATATTACAGAGGATTCTCTTCCATTGGTTCAAACACTTTTTAGAATAGGTTACCTTACTCCTTTTCTGGAATAGTAAATTCCACATACAATGTAAAGATATTGATAATGGACACATATATCCTTCTCAGGAAAGGATTTAGTTCACAATATCGTCACAGACATACTACAAATGTGTAATATATCCCCATCCACATCCACACTCTTTTCTTGAAATTCTGTAACGTAAAGAGGGGCATGCTTATGTGGATGCTTGTGCATAAATAGGCAACAGGTTTGCAAAGAATATGTGTATTTGATGGAATCTGTGCACACATACAGATGGGTTAGTGGAGCTGAGGCAAGGCATGACCTAGGGAAATGTGATGCTGTCTAGTACTCACGGAGTGGCTTATAATAAGCTGAGGATGTTGCACACAGCTCAAACCTGAGGAGAGACAGATGAGGGCAGAATTTACCTCCCCATAGAAAAGGAAAAGGCAAAGATGGATTTTCCAAATGTCATGTTAGAGCAGAGCTCCTGGTATCAGGAAGGAAACCAAAAATAACTTCAGAAAGATCAATGAACAATCAAAGACTAATTTCTAAGTCTTTACTGTAAGGTACTATTTTATTTGTGGTTTTCCAAAGGAGCTTATTTGTTCTTTCCCCAGCCTGTGAAATTCTGTCAGTTTCTTCTGCAGTTTGACACATTTTTACTGTTTTATGCTAGCTGAAATTGGCATTGCGCAGTAGTCTTTTCCTCCATTTTGAATCTCATGACTCCACTATACCTTGGTCTTAAATTAAGGATTTCTTACGTATTGTGTAATTGCACCTACATAACCTCAAAGTCTCAAATGTGTTATAAAAGCTTCAGAAGTTTCATTTCCTTTTTTGACTTCTCATAGTAATTCGTATCTCTTAATAGAGATATTTCTTATGTGAATAGATATTGTTACCATTTCTTTAGCAGCATCTGGCAACTAACTGGCTTTACCTTTTATACATTATTGAAGAGCTTGCTCTATTTTATGATATGTAGGTATTACACCTTATTTTTTTCTTTTTCCTCTTGTGATGTTTCTTCTCTACTCATTAACTTTTGGGGGTTTTGTATGATATATATGATTTTTCCACTGGCAGTCAGGAGAACACTCAGCTTAAAACTTGCTAGAGCTCATTCCAACAATGGACAAGCTAACAAGTTTTACTCTGCCAAAAAGCAGAATAGTGGCAGACTTCCGGTTTAAATAGAAATGCATTGAAACATTTGCTAGAAGAAGGCTTGTTTCTCTCTTGATCTAGGGAAAATAACCAGATTTAAAACTGGTGTCTAGCTGGGGAAAGTTGCTGGTGCTTAGACTGTGTCTTCAGTAGGGTGTTACTCTGCTGTGGTGGGATACACTGCCAGACCTGTCCTTTTGTTCATGCCCAACTCATTTTTGATCTTGGTCACTAGAAAATATTGGTAATAATGACGTCTCCCTTCACTGCAAAGTTTTAGGGAATAATCTTGTAAAACATCTACTGCTTTATACCATGTAGATTAATTGTTTAATAAATATATAGTGAGTTCAGTTTCCATTTTTCTGAGCTGTCAAAATTCAGGAAGTATTCTTGTCTTTGTCTTTCATCAGATATGGTGTGACACTACATGGCTGACATATCAATTAACACTATTCTTTTCTGATAGTTGTATATTTTGGTAAGCATTCAGGACCTTCTGTTAGTTACTTTCAACAGCTTACTTTTACTATGCCTTGGCATTCAGTTATTTAAAAAAAAAATGTTCAGAAATAATGTAGCAAAAAAAGTAAAATTTTGTGCATGCATGGGGTGAAATGTAGGACAAGAATTTATTGTTTTATAAAGGAACACTTGTTGTCATGTCATAATGCTTTAACTGTAACCTGTTTTTCTCTTAGATTGTTCTTTTCTTAGTGATCAGATCTCTTCTGTGTTCTTCAGTGTATCAAATTTGTCAGTACTGTAATACTGGCAGTATTATAACAGATAGAACTAATCATGTTGAATCTCATTGTGACAAATGCTCCACGGGTATGCTCCTGACAGTGAGTCTCATTATTGTAGACTAGTAGTCATAAACTTTTATGGATGAGAGATTGTTCAAGTAAGCCTGGAATTCTTTAAGGTGTAATAGTGTCTGAGAATGAATCATGTACAATTAAATGCTTTAGCTTTATGGGCCAGGCTAACTGTAGCTTGGAATATCTGGGCACTTTCACAGTGTTCTTTAATACATTAATTTGTCTTTGGAATTATCTCTTGATAACATTATCTTAATAATTTAAACAAAATCATTGTGAAGGAATTAATTGAATATTGTTGTTTTTATGTACGTATGGAGAATTTTTTTGTGGTGTAGATTTTATTTTTCTGTGATAAATCTGCATCTGATGAGTCTTCTAAATAACTCCAGAACAAGTAGGAGGAGAGAGCTAGAGAAGAAATTTCTACAAGGTGTTTTTTAAAGAATATCTGTCTGTGTATTCATTCACTCTTCTACCCCCCCCCCCCCCCCAATAGAGTAAGACAACAATTAAGTTCTAACCAGAATAGATTTTATAAATTGTGTAATTTTTTCCAGCTATATCTGAACAACACATATATCCATATTGAATAAGTTAGAAGAAAAGTAAGCATTTCTGATGTGCACTTTAATATTTTGCAGTTAAACTCAAATAAATAATTGATTTCTTTTATCATTACCATAAATAAAATTTACGTTATAGAGGACATATGCAATCACAAAGTATGTTGTTTTCTTTTAGGAATGGGAAGGCTCCTTGAATGATGAATCAGAAAAGCTAGCTATTGTATTTCCAGTCTGGTTCTGCAGATGTAAGAACCTTTAAAATCTGTACTTTCATAAATACAGTTATAAGCAATAAAATCTAAGTTATTTTAATATATCATCTACATCTTGGAACTATTCATTATTATGCACATTCACATGGCAGAGACTGAATTCTCCAAAGGTGTTAATTACAGTCATAGCATGTAGCACATTGCATAATCAAAAGGAAAAATAATTACTTGTGTAAATGCATGCTGTCATGGGAAATAGATCAGACCCCATAATTAAATGTGGAAATCCAGCAAGATCACAAAAAATATTTATTAAAAGACCTAAAAACTCACTGTACAATGACCTCTATCCTAACATAAAAAATAATTTACTGCAGAGGAAGTATGTGAAACTTACAAAGAATAGTGTTTCTTCACTCATTTTCAAGGAATGCAATTTATGTGAGAGATAAATTAGATACTCCAGGTACAAAACAATTATTTAAGAACAATTGCATAGTTAAACACTTCTCACTTACTGTGATAGTCACAATCTGGAGACTTTAATGAGATTCTCTTTTGGGTGGACTGTATTCGTCTGCAGTGATAGTGTGCGGTATTATGTATTGGAGAAGGTGTTGTTGCTGGTGTTGTCACAAAACAGTCTGTAATATCTGGTGCAAATGGTATAGAAGCAGCTGTTACAATACCAAGCTTTTGGCCTTTCAGAAGCCAAACAGAAACAGCAGAAACAATATTAAAATACATGTTGACTGGGGGGTGAATGGGCTATGAGGAAAATTAAATCCCATCATATGATTATCAATTTTAAAGGTAACACCAAGGCTGAAGCATGCTGAGTTCAATATTGGGCTGAATCTTTCAGTGCGTTCAAAAAACCAAAACCATTACAAAAAACCTCTGTCTCAACAGAGGAAAAGATTTTAAAGCATGAACTTCAGGATAGCACTTGTGAACAACATTCTGATAAAATATTGGTCAATACTGACTTACTGTGCCTGAAGGTAATTGCTGAGTTTCCGCCCTTCAAGTTATTGCTGAGAGCAAGGAATCCCTTGTTTCACCTCATCTGGAGGCTGTGCAGGAGGGAGTTCTACTGAGCTGTGAGACACAAATCCCAGTTTCATGTATTCTGTTCAGATAAGTGGTAATGAATATTATATTTTATGAATTATATTATGCATGATTATAGTTATGTTATCATGTATTTTATATGAGATATATATATATATATATATATATATCATCACCCAACAGCAGGTTCTCCCATTACTGCTATTCTAAATATATATATCTATCTTTTACTAAATCCATGGTATACTCAATGTCCATATCTGAAAATTATTCTCTATTTTCTCCTTTTATATTATCAAAATTTCTTTCCTATTTTCTTTCTGGGTTTGTGCCCAAATCTGGAAGCCTTTCCCTTCTAAAGGTCTCAGTGTGATCTTTATAGACCTTAATGAAATGCTTCTTGAAGCACTATCAAGAATATGCTGTCTCTTCATAATGGTGTCTGATATGCATTATACTACCTAGGAAGGTCAGTGGCTTATTGACCATTCTTCTAGAACCTAAGTATCCTATATCATATTATATAGAAGTTCTTCTGTAAGAAAAACCCATAAATATTTTGCTGGTAATAATCTTGCATGTTCACCAGATTTTGTTGAGACAATGGGTCTAATCTTTTCTATGACCTGTGCAGGAATCTCTTAATCTGGTTTGTAAACTGACAGACACTAAAACAATGTACTTCCTTACAATACAATTTGTCAGTGTTCTTTTCAAGTAAATATATTCCACAAAAAAATTGAAAACCTGTGTTCACAGTTATAAATCTTTAATTCAGAATATTTGTCAAAATTGATTTTGAATTAGCTGCTCCTACGCCTACTCCTACTTTTCTCCTTAGTACAAAGTCTGCCACTTCCTTGTCCTGCTCTTCATGTAACAGTCTTGGAGGGTTTTTTAATTTTAAGGCTTCTCAGAGCATGATTTCATCTCTGCTTCCTTCAGAGTGTATATTACAATGTAGAGCTTCATCTTGGTGCTGTGGAATTTAAAGGACATGCCTTATGAACCTTTGGGAATGTGTCACTAAAAGTAAATTATTTTTTGAATTATTTTTTCTTCAAACTGTCAAACAAAAATAGTTTAATCCTAACGTTCAATGAATTGTGTAGAAATGGGATTCGTTACTAAGAACTTTTAATTTGTAAATTAAACTAGACTGTATAGACAGCACTGATTTTCACAACCCCTTTAGTCCCTGGAGCATCTACTGCAAAAGCCATGGGTATGCTGACTAGTTCTTTTTCTGATCTGAATCTTATTTGACATATATTTTCTAAAAATAAAATCTCAGCCCAGTCCAGTGAGGAAAGCCTCTGCTTTTCATTCTCCATATATTCTCAGAGCTATCTAGTTCTGTGGACTACACACTGCATTTGATTACAGAGTTACTCTAGACATACCTTACACCTTATGCTCTAGACATATCTACAAAAGTGCTTTGTGTGTTGTGGCTTTGCTGCAAGCTGGTACTTGTATGTTCAAAGTGCAAAGATCATCACTAATCAAAAATAAATAAAAGAAATTTATTCATGTTTAAAAGCCTTATAAAAATGTCATAAATTATTTGAATGCACACAGTGAACCATCAGTGTTAAAATACATAGAGAAAGTAAGGGCAGATGAAAACATGAAGTGACCTTGGTCTATAAAAAGTTGGTAATATTTTTTGGATATAAGCTTGTGTTATGAGCTGGAACCATTCAATAGTTGCTGTTGCCATCCACACCTTTTGGTAATAGAAGGTTATGCTTTAGTTGCCATAGAGGGAGTTACACAGAACATGAAAAAGAATGACTTTGAAATGGAAATCCCCTGATACTGTAAAGGTGATTCTCTCTTTACCAACAAATAGGGTGGCATATGATAGCTTATATAAAACTTATGCTTAGAAAAGTTGATCGGAAAGTTCATTAAGCCTATGTCAGAAAAGACTAGGACTATTCCAAAACTCCAGTGAAAGAAAGTTAAAATAAAGTGAAAAAAATAAAACACTTCAATAGAAGGATGACATAGTTACCAATGGAAAATTTATTTTTTCCTTGATAAAACCTTCATTCATAAAACAAAGTAGTTATACCAAATGTAATTTAATGCTTTTAAGGATGTTTAGACTTTGGACTAGACTTATCACATTACATAGATTCTGCAAAAGTAACTAATCTTGAATAGTTTTTGCATAATTAATTCCTTCCATATATTATTTTATAGTGAAAGCACCCAATTTTACTCTGAAGGTTAGAGTACTTTTGCAAAGATGTAGTTTGCTTAAATATATTATATTTTGCAGACAGTAAGATAAAGACTTCATGAAATAGTCTTGGACAAGTAATTTGAGATTAAATCCTGGAAGTAGCAGCCCAGCTGGATTTGGAGCATTTGAATGCAGATGAAGTTACACTGATAAGAGTAAGGGTCAAAACTCAACCAGCTAGTAGTAATGCCTCTTCAGGGACATTATGATGTGAGGCTTAGAGGGGCTGGAGAAAAGCAGGTATTGTAGTGCTGGGGCTTATATGAAAGTCACCTGACTGAGTGCCATGGGAACTGTCTGACTCACTTTTTGTCTCCTTGAAGACTGATGATGCCTCAGTATGTTGACCAATGGGTTATTATGAAGGCCACAGACAGTATTGTAAATGACCATCTAATTTCAGACGACTTTGACAGGAACACCATTGTTATTTGGCTATTATCACCCAGTCCAATGAGTGAGCAATTAATAGCTGTTGCTTTAGCAAAGCATTCTTCTGTGTGCTACTTGCCAACGGTGGCAAATTAATTTCTCAATAATTCTCTAAAGACTTCTTAATTGCTTTCATGCCCATCCTAACATAGTTACATGACTACATAGTATCATGAAGGCTTTTAGTACTAAGTTGAAGTTGTTTTACCTTTTCAGGAATTTTGTTGCCCCTAAAATAATGGTACTGGAGTCTTATTGCACTTTCATGCAATGACTTATAAAAATAGCTAGAATCATGTTTAGAATAAAATGTGTTATGGTTTTAATTTTAATAAAATTTTAATTTTATAATAATTTTATAATAATTTATAATAATAATTTAATTTTATTAAAATAATTTTAATGGTGTGAAAAATAAAATTACTACTACAAAAAAACCTTCTGGATAATCAATTTACTTATTTGTAACTACAAAGAGAAAAGTCCATTTTTTTATAAAAAGACCAATACAATACTGTTTAAGCTTGTAGCTTGTGGCTCGCTCCTCTGAGTAAAAATCTTTGGGAAAGGATCAGGAAGCATTTATATAAAAACCATTTCTGCTCCATTCATTTATTTGAATAGAGTTCTAAATTATAACATCTAATAATTAATTATTAATTGTGTAAATGATTTTGAGGAGGAAACAAATTCAAGTGACTTGGCCAACATAGTAGGACATGATTTTTTCAAGGTGAACTGCAAGTGCGGCTTTAACATTTGAGAAAGATTTTCTTGATTAAATAAATAACCTATTGAGGAGGACTTAAATCAAGAGAAGAAACGATAGTGTCCCACTTAACTCAGTCTATGACATCAGAGTGATGCCACTATGGGGTAACAATAGAAAAGAAAACTATAAACTGCAGTTATGCATCTATTTTACTCCGTTGAAATACAAGCAAATTTGCTGTGTGATGCAACAATCACGTATCTCTAGAGAATGAGCTACTCAGATCGAACAAGCTATCAGATTAAACAGCCCCAAGCTGCACCAGGGAAGGTTTAGGATGGATATTAGGAAAAATTTCATCATCAGAAGTGTTGTCAAGCAGTGGAACAGGCTGCCCAGGGAAGTGGTTGAATGACCATCCCCAGAGGTATTTCAAAGGCCTATACATGTGGCACTTAGGTACAGTTTGGTAGTGGACTTGGCAGCAGTAGGTTAACG
>BJBW01005264.1:124265-177039 GCA_004320125.1 Scolopax mira | reverse complement strand
CCCCTTCCCTGGAGACATTCAAGGTGAGGCTCGACCAGGTCCTGGGCAACCTGGTCTAGTTGGGGGTGTCCCTGATGACTGCGGGGGATTGGACTAGATGACCTTTGGAAGTCCCTTCTGACCCAGACGATTCTATGATTAAAATATGTGCCCAAAACTAGGCACCCTGCAAAATGCAGATGGAAGTGCACATTTCAGCATCACCTTCCAGTTAAGTTAAATGGTTTATTTAGATGAGGCATTGTATATTGTCAACCCAGCTCTCTGCATAATGAAACAAAACAAAACAAACACCAAACTACACACCAAACATTGCATAAACCCGTGAGGGACCAGAGGGAGAAGCAGTACCTCTCTCACAGAAGGTTCCTGTCCAGCCCGCCGTGCAAGTACAGGCTCCGCTGACGTGGTCACAGGCAGCTCCATTCTGGCACTGGCAGCTGGACTCACAGCTTGGGCCAAAGCTTCCTTCAGGGCATCCTGCAGCGGAGGAATCAAAACCAGATGATGGGTTAATTCTGGAGCAGATCAGGGATCTGAATTTTTAGATAGGCGGGAATTCATACTATTTCCAAAAGAAAAACAAGGCATAACGGTAACACCTTAAAACTGATGTGACTGTCTCCTCCTTGCAGTCCAGGTAAGTTGGGCTGTTTCTGTTAAGGTCTATTTTAGAAAAACACAAGGGTGTTGAAAGACTAAATTCTGCACAGAAAACTAATATTCTCATGTAGTTGCAAAGCCTGTGGCTTCACAGCTTTGGCTTGATGACACTTTGCACACTAGTCTGGCGTGGCTTACGTGCACACCTCCTCTGGGACTTCATCCCAGTTTCTTCACCTCCTTTTGAGGCCGTATCGTCTTTTCCTGCAAATCCTCCTTCCCCAGAAAACCGGAGAAAACATGAAATGTGGCAGCTTCCTTTAGAGAGCTCCAAACGGAAAGCTTCATGCCTCCCTTACAGGCTCTGCTTTGAAAAATTCAAGCGAAAACATTACATCTGTGGGACAGATTAACAATTACATTTCCACAGCAGTTAGTGTAAGGTGAGATTTGCATGGTACTTGCTATCAGAAGAAAGAAAACAACACTCAAGAAGGAAAATAATTTCTTCCAGGATTATAGGAAAATCAATTAAGAACAGGGCCAGTTGCCTAATGCACATTAGATATTTTGGACAGGCTGAAATATAGAGATATACTTGGCTAAGCACAATATTAGAGGGCCTCTACTCATGTTTGAAGGTCTTGTGAACTCCCCTCTGAAGGAGTTAGGTAGATTATTGCCAGATCTCTTTTAGAAGTGTATGATTGTAGCATTTACATCAACAAAGTGATTTTTCAGGCAATCTGGAAAGAATCACGGAGAAAAGAAAACAATTAGGATCCTCAAAGACAGCTCTATGCCTGGAATAAAGGGGTGGGTTTGGTGCTGCCTAGTTGGTACCGTAGGTAGGGTGTGATGGGACACGGTGTGAATTCACTTACTCCTGCAGCTTGGTGACTTCTCCACTAACTGGAGACAACCTCTGGGTCTCTCACAGAGGCCGTAGGTTGGGATGGGAGACAGAAGCATAGCAAGGTACCTTAAACATTTCTTTGCTTTCGATCTGTGTTGGAAAACAGGTTGTTGTTTAAATGTGGAGTTGTTTGAATATATTTTTGGTACTTGCAGTCGAAATTCAGTCTCAGGGTTGAATCGGTGCAAAATCCCATTTGCATCACCTCCTATTCCCAAAGCTGCAGATCATCGCGCATCACGCCTCCTACGCTAGTTCAATGAGTAAATACATTGAAGTGTACTTAAAGTGCCTTAAAAACTTGATCCTGCTCGGTGTTTACTTTTCACTTGAAATTTCAGTCAAAGTCCAGAGGATCTGTGCAAGGAAAACAGGATTCTAGTGCAGTAATAGGTGTGGGGCTCAGATGAGCTTTCCTCCAACCTACGGGGTTTAGCCCAGAGCTGAGGCTTTCAAGGTGATGGCAACGGGTCAGAACACTTCACAAATGATTTTGCAGCCCACAGAGGATCTACCCCTTACCTACCTGCCTGCTCAAGCAGGCACCAGCTGCTGCAGTGCGTGCTGAGAAACATCCACTGCACCCCAGGATGCCCTGAGCTGCCTGCAAAGCCACCACGGGAAGGAGCCTGACCTGCAGCAAGAGGCTGGAGATGCCTCCGGAGAGAAGAGGAGCTCTCCAGGGATGGTAAAGATCTCACCTCCAGGGCAGCATAAAATTTAGAGCAAATAATCAAATAGAATTATGGCTTTCATAATCTTGCACACAGACGTGCACGTGTGTGTATCTATGCATGGGTTGTTTTATACACACACACACTCTCAGAGTTAAAGTGGGGTAAAAAGCAGAGTCAATAAACCAGGAAACCCATAGACAGAATATTAGGGGTTGCCAGATGTTTTCTTGGTAGCAAGGGCTTCACTGATTACCTTGCCAGAGAAGATGACAACCAGCTATTTGGCAACTTTCTCTCTGCCAAGATACTGTTTTGAGAGAAGTCAAGAGTGGAAGAGAAACAGAGCTGGCAGCTCCTTCTCTGGGAGCTGGTCTTCTCACTAACTGTCCTTCCATTCCCTCTGTGCCAACAGCAACAAGAGCCATAAGATCAACTTTCCTGGGTTTTTGTCTTAGGTCATTGTTCCAGATTAATTGTTTTGACATTTCTGTTTGACACCAGCAGTTAATTCTGCCTACACTGCTGAGACTCTGGTAGCTACATCTGTGCTACTGTAAAATCATTAATCTAATAGATAAAATATTTATTTTATTTAACAACATGAATATAATCAGTAATAATAATAATAATAATAATAATAATAAATACTAGCAGCTTCACTGTGCAACTTATTGCCACAAGATGAAGTGGATATAAAGTGTTTGTGTGGAATCAAAAAAGAAGTAGGCACATTAAATGGAAAAAAAATCAAGTTGTATTAAATATAGAGATATTGCTTCTCTCTCAAGAAGCTCCTGAATGACAAATGGATGAAACCTGGGGAAACATATCAGGAATTATCTATATGCCTGTTTTTATCCTCTTAGGGTGTCTGCTATTGACCTCTGTTAGAGACAGATTAGTGGAGATCATGAGCCTCTGGTAAGATTATTGCGCATTTTTGTTGTTAATAAAGAGAGGACCCTAAATCTTCCTGATTTTGCTTCTGTTATGTACATGTGAAGCATCTCTATATGCCTAGCCTTGAAAAAAGATTTATGGAGAAAAATTGCAGACCTAAAACTGGATAAATAAAACCGATATGGAAACTTCTATGCCACAGGCCAAATATACATCAATCCTGTCACTCACACGAGATCTTAACATTAAAAATAGCTGTTGAGTCCAAAACAAGTCTGAAAATAACTTTTCTGGAATCCAAATTAGGGAAACTATCTAACCCTGATGAAACCCAAGAGCCCTGCGAGGCACTGGGCAGACCGGAGGCGGTAGAGCCTGGAGATCAACCTGGGGGGGAATCATCAGGAAAAATAATTTCTGGTTTTGCAAATTCCCCGTGTCGACAGGGCGGCAACTTACTCCACTCGCAGTGTTTCCCAGTGAATCCTGGCTCACAGAAGCAGGAGCCGGTGACTGGATCGCAGCTGCCGTCGCTGTTCTTGCAGGCACACGTGTTTTCACAGCGCGGTCCCCAACGGCCGCTATTGCAGGCTGCAACATAAAATTGAGAATCAACTTAGAGCTCAGCTAACGGCTTATTTTACATCTAAATGAGAGAACAGAAAAGATGCAAAATGGTCTCTTAAGGTACAGACGCCCTGGACTCTCAGCTGCAGCGCGGGGCACAAATCAATGGAAATAAAGATGTTTTTTGCTGATTTATTTTGGCTGAAAGTAAAGGCCCACAGGCAGATATTATGCCATCCACATAAAACTAATTATTCCTAGTCAATCCATCTCAATCAATCCACACTCACAAATGCATAATTTCGTGGAAATAAAATATCAGTTATTGACTCACTTAGCAAAAATGTGCATAACCTGAATAGCTAGTGGGTAAAACAAGGCAGATTTGTGAGAAACCCCCCTATTCTCCTCAAAATACTGGGAAATGCAACACAGACAGAGAAATCTCAGTCTTTGTTAAAGTAACTCACTGCTTTCATTCTAAAAACCACATAACACTGACATGAATACGACAATGTACCGCCAGAATTTCCTTCCTTTCTTGTAAGGATAAAATGAAAGTGCCAATTAGAGACCTGGTTTTGGAGTCGGGCATCTGTTTCATGCTGGTCTGCGAGAGTTGAAGAGATGCCTTACTGAGATGTCTCTGCACAACAACTGTTCTCGTATCTTCTCCTGACAGAAATAAAAGTTTTTCTTTGCCATGGTCTCTTAATTTTTTCAGACAGGCTAGGGAGTTATGGAAAGATATATAATGGCTCCACGCGTTACCAACTGCTTTGATTTTTAAAATATGCATTGGTGGAAATGTCAGATTTTGCCAGAGTTTTCTTCAGGACCAGAAACCTGACAGAAAATCCAGGTCCAAAACTTAATGCTGTCGACACTGGCAATTAATTTATGTGATTTTATGTGCCTTAGGTCAAGTTTAAAAATAAGTTTGCATTCTGTTGCCTTTTTGCAAGAAGGATCATAACAAATCAAGCAGAATAGACGGGAAAAGGAAAGAATCAAGCGGGATTGCTTAACATTTATAAGGTGCTATCCAAAAAAGGGCAAGTTTGTCCTCTTAAAGTGCCATCAATATGGAGAGTGATGCTAAAGTCAACAGAAGGATGCTCTGCTCTTCCAGAGAACGGAATTTCTCCCAGCATTTATATCCACGAGTTAAGGAGTGACCTTAAGACACACGACTGTACATGCCACTCACTTGTTGAATAAATCTCCCCTAAACAAAATGAAAAATGGAGAATTTATCTTAAAACTAATCTGTGCTGAAAATGAAAAACGAAACTGTCAATCAAAATGCTGACAGGACAGATGGTACTGGGCAAAAGGATCCACAGTGTTGAAATAAGAGCTTATATCAATACTTTGCGGTTCATCACCCATCTATTTCAATACTTTGAACCTAGATAATTAAGGATTATAACCATCCAGGCTGTGCAAACCCATAAACGCACAATTTCAGAAGCAATAAGATTAGCAAAAGTATATTAAAAAACTGTAATAGGCCAAGAACAAACAGAGCTGGTTCTTACATCTGCAGTTAAGTCCCCGGGAGACACCGTGTGCCCCGCGGAGCCAAAAAGCATTTGACTTACGGTGTTTGCAGTCGGGGCCAGCCCAGCCAGGGGGACACGTGCACTCTCCGGTGACATGGTGACACTGAGCACCGCTGCTACAGCTGCATAACAGCAGGCAGTTCTGTCCATAGTAACCCTCAGGGCAGGCTGCAAACAGATGAGCAACCGAAATTTCACCTGGGTAATAACTCAGGCACGGACTGATCTTTTCCAACAAGACAGCAACAGCTTGTCCCCTAAAACATGCATTAGCTGAATCCAGAAATCAAAATGGCAAAATGAAAGAAACGTCTGTAATTTGTATATTAGGTGTCTGGGGCTGGATCCTTTAAAGAGGGAATAGCTTGAATGAGTTTTGAGTATTTCTACACATCAGGATTGATCAGTGGAGGAAAAAAGGGCTGAGCAAACCTTCCTCAGAAGCGATTTCGTGACTAAGAAGGAGAAATAATATGCCACCAGTGAGGTCTGGCATGAAGCAGTGCTGTTCCCAAGAGCCATACTCAAGCTGGGTACCTTTGATACCCAGAGGCTGGACAATGAGCTGTGCCACAGTAGCACAGACCAGTTCCTTGACCATATTCCCATGGTTTCTGGTGGATCTGCAGAGACAGCACTGATACTACTCCTTCTTCCTCACTCCTATTTCATCCTGAGTTAGCTACATCAAGGAGTACTGCTGCAAACAGAACCCAGGAGTGATGCCATATGGGCCAATTGGCCGGCACCTTTTGCCAAGCAACCAGAATTACAACGCAAGCACTGTGGCTATTAAACGCTGTATTTCTAAGTACATATTGCCATAAATTAGGTCTGATGATAACATCAATTGGGGATGCAGTTGAGTTTGTCATCTGTATTTATCTGTAATCTCCCTGCATTAAATAATGTCAAATCCACCCTGGGGAATTCCTGAAGCTGGAGAGCACTTTATCTTGGATCAGTGTGTCTAATGCAACAAGCATTTCACAAAAAAGCAAGAAGGTAAAAATCCAACTGCAAGCCAAATTTTCAAACTGACTTTCTTTTCGCAGAGAAGCCAGATGTGAGGACTTACATTCAGAGCAGGATGCCCCAGTGTAGCCAGGGGGACAGTCGCAGGCTCCAGTTTCTCTGTTGCACTGGCCCCCATTGGTGCAGGGCTCACAGGAGGACTGGCAGTCTGGTCCCCACCGACCGGCTGGGCAATCTAGAAGAAACAGCACATGAGATGCCACAGATGCAGGAGGGAAGGACTACTGCTGTATTTTTGCTGGACTGGGGGAGACCATGATGGTCATATGGTCCAAAGGGACTGAGGTGGAGCCCAGGTTCCATTCAGGTCTACCTTCTTGGTGAGGTTCCTGCCCCGTGAAGCAGTGAGGCACAATCTAGGTCCATGCAGGGCTGATGCTCCTCAAGTGTGCAACAGCCAGAGCACTGCAAATGGTAGAGGAGCTTCCTGTGGCCCATTGGTAGTGCAGTGCTCTTTAGAGGCTTTCTTCATCCCTTTACTTAATTAACCACAATAGTCCTCTCCCTTTTAATTCCTTCACCAGGTCCTTCACTTGCTGGTTCCACAATAGCTGTCCTTGGCCAAGGCCCTTCAACAGCTTCTGGGGCACATTGTGGGCATACGGCAACAGGTCCAGGACTTGGACCTTCTGCAGTGCCTTGGTATCACTGCCCAACTTGTATAGACTGAGCCCAGCCTACAAATCACAATAATCAGAGCAGAGAGACCAAACAAGGTAACTGAGTCATGGTCCCTCCTTTACAGGTGATCCCACCTGGTGGATGTCATATGTTCTGCATCAAGACATACCTGTTATGTAAATGAAACACACTGCGTTGCAGCAGTTTTGGTGCAATACAGAGTAATTCCGTTTATTACTGTTTCTGTGAAAGCAAGACACTTGCTACTCCACAGAAACACAAACACACCTTGCTCACACGTAGCACCAGCCTTCCCAGGTGGGCAAATGCACTGCCCCGTCTTTGGATCACACGGTGCTTCTCCACAGCTGCACCTCTGCCTGCAGTTCACCCCAAAGCTCCCGGGCTGACAAGCTGGTCAAAAGGAACCCAAAGACACGGTTAGTATAAGGAAGCAGTTTGGAGACATCAGGAGACACCACAACCAGCAACTGAGCTGTGCTGGTACCAAGTGATCTATGTGTCATCAGAGCGTAAGCTTTCCCAGCCAAATTGTACCTCCCGGGGAAACAGGCAGTGAGTACCTACATAAATGGCATTTTTCTCCATGAAACCCAGGTGGACACGGATGCTTGCAGGCTCCTGTCTCATGGTTACACGACACGTCAGGAGGACAGTTGCACCTCAGTTTGCAACCAGCCCCATAAAAGCCAGGCGCGCACTCTGCAAGGTGCAAGTAGACACAGAATATGCGTAAGAAAAAAGGAAGAGTTAAGGAAAATTGAACAAAAGTTAGAAAATAATTTGGCAGAAATTTGTAGAAAACCTATTTTAATGCACATTTTAGAGGTGCTGATAACAAAGTGTAAATACTTATTAAACACTTGCATGGACATCTTGAAGAGGTTACTGCTTAAATACAACCCAGAAAGAGAGTGGCAGAATACTTAAGGATATATTCAATTACAGCCATTACAGAATTACTCTTCTTATCTGTCCGTACCTTCTGCTGCTCTCTGCCTTGGTGCAAAGCCAGTGCTGGGCGAGGGATGCTCTCCCCCAGAACCAAGCCATGCTAAAGATATTAAATATCATCATATTATTCTCCACTAAACCCCCCCAAGAACTACTGTCACAAACCCGACACGTTCCTGCCTGCCCAGAGAGGAATCTGAAGGGAGAATCTTTATTGTGTTATTCCATTACTGTCTGGAGAGGGCTACAGAGACATGCAAACATGAATGTGGAATACAATTCTCTTTGAACTATCCCCCCCCAAAACTACAAAGAATAAACTGAATTCAAAGGCCTGCAAATCTGAAGGAAAAGCAGCATTACTGAAACTGTTCACAAGTAATCCTGCTGCCATAAAACACGGGGTTTGTCACTTATTTGCTGTCTGCATGGAAAAGGGAAAGAAAAAGAGTGAAAACTCCCACAATCTTCATTATTTAGGATTGGATTAGAATTTGGTTTCTAGGTTTCTGTTGTCATTTGATCAGGCTAGAACTCCTGCATTCTTTAAGCAGTATTCCCCTTGATGTCCCTCTCAGCCCTGTGATATCAGGCACTCATGGAGCGTGTTGTACGAAAAACCGCAGACAAAATAATTAGTAGAATATGAATATATTACCAGCAGACAAACAAAGCGAATGGAAGGAAGGATGAGAAATAATGCTAGGACAAAGGAATAGGCAGACTCAGGGCATCTGGCTCTCTGTTATACCTTTCTGACACTTTTTGCCGTGATAACCTGGCTTGCAGGTGCAAGTCCCGTTCCTGGCGTTGCATTCCAGCGTGTGCTCCTTCACGCACTGACACTCCTCCGAGCAGCCGGCTCCGAAGGCCCACCTGGGACAGGCTGCAGCCAGATGAAAAGGAATCATTAGCTCGGTAATTATGCAGGAGTTATTTGAAATCGCAGGCCGCTGCAGAATGCAACGTTCATTTTGCTTTCAGTCAATACATCCACGTTCCCGCGACAGCGCCTATTAATGTGGGGGTGTGTAAAATATACTTTACATGATTCCTATATTAAGTAATTCATTCCATTTCAAGCCATATGTGATGAATGCAAGAACCAGAAAGCTTTCAAAGCAAACTTAGTTAAGTTTCTGAATGAAAAAATATTTGGACACACTCCAAGACAAAAGCTCTCACCCCCCCAAAAAAATAAAAAAACCAATCACACAACTGTTTTCCAATCTTGCATAGACTTTACAAGCAAGACCTCTAAGTGCAAAGAAACTCGACCATCTGTTTTGCAATATTTTTGTTTTGATTATTTTAATTCCCATTTAACATTTTCCCCTCATCCAGCCCCAATCCTGCTTCTCAGCTCCTACTCCAACCCTATCGGCAGCCACTCACAGGTTCCAACCAGACTTTAATCACACCAGAAACCTTCATGTTAAACCTGCCCATCCCAACCCAGCCCTATCTGTAGTCCTCCACTTTGTGCATCAGTAAATCTCAGTCCTTATGGGAAAGATTAATTGCTAGAGGAAAAGTTTAATGAAGTTTCTGGGGCTTCCACCACGTGTCAAAAGTCATGTCTTCTTGCTACATGATCATCACAGAACCCAAAGTTGTGTTGATTTTATATGCAATGTGAAACCTTATTAACTGTTACATTGTGCATGTGTTAAATAAACAGGTCAGAAAAAACACGGGGACTTACTAAGATGGCAGAAGCGCCCGTAGAGCCCGGGGTCACACAGGCAGGCTCCGTAGAGTCTGTGGCAATAGCCGTTGTTGGCACAGTTGCATGGTTTGTTACAGTTCTTCCCAAAGAGGCCCTTTGGGCAACCTTTTGGATGGAAAAACACAAGAAGACATCAGCTCTTAAGTGATAAAACACAAATACCAAATCAGCTCTCTCAGATGCTACAGAAAAGACCACAATGACTTGCCACCAACTTGGACTCTGTGCAGCCCATCCTTACGAGGTACGTGCTTCTCTCACCCTTTATCCTGTCTATTATTAAAACAAAAGTCACTGCAAGGCAAGCCATGGGGATATAGTACTACTTGTACAACAGAGCCTGTTCTTATTTGGGCCCCTAAGATTTACTACACGCAATTACATCTAGATAGAATTGTAGAATCATTTAGGTTGGAAGAGACCTTTAAGATCTCCAAGACCAACCATTAATCTAAAACTGCTAAGTCCACCACTAAACCATGTCCCACAGCACCATGGCTACCCATCTTTTAAATACTTCCAGGGATGGCAACTCAACCACTTCCCTGGGAAGCCCATTCCAATGCTTAGTGACACTTTCAGTGTAAACATTTTTTTGTAATATTCATCCTAAACCTCCCCTGGCACAACATGAGGCCATTTCCTCTTGTCCTATTGCCTATTACTTGGGGGAAGAGACCGACTCCTGCCTCTCTACACCCTCCTTTCAGGTTGTTGTAGAGAGTGAGAAGGTCTTCCCTCAGCCTCATTTTCTCCAGGCTGAACAACCCCAGCTCCCTCAGCCTCTTCTCATAAGATGTGTACTCCAGACCCCCTCACCAGCTTCCCTGCCCTTCTCTGGACATACTCCAGGTGGGGCCTCACCAGTGCCCAGTACAGGGGGATAATCACTGCCCTAGTCCTGCTGGCCACAGAGGTGAGGTTTCAGGCACAGGTTGCCCATGGGCAGGCAAGGGGGGGAACCATACCATCTTCACAGAGCTTGCCGTGCACGCCGGGGGGGCAGCGGCACTGCCCCGTGACGGGGTCACAGGAGCCTCCGTTCTGGCACTTGCAAACGCTGGCACAGCCTCTGCCGTACGTCCCGGGGGAACAAGCTGTGGAGAAAGCAGGGAAGATGAATGGGCCAAGAAAACCTTCCCCTCTGCTAGAAATGAAATGAAATATGGTTCTGGTCATCAAAACCGAGGAAGGAAAGAGGCTCTTTAAGTGAAGTGGGCTCTAAACAATTTCATATTCTTTCTATATAAGGAAATACACTTCCATCTAATATTTACTAGCTAATATTAAAAGGACATTTGAATTAACCAAGCTTACTTATGTGAAGTACTATATGATTTATCCAAATTCTCCCTTGCCTATGCTCCACCCCACACAATGCATGGGGCTCAAAACATTGCCTATAAGGCAATGCCTATAAGGCAAAGCTTAAAAATCACAGCACAGTTTTGAATATTCAGAGATAAATATTTTAAACATTTATTATTTTTTTTCTTCCCAAATACTTATAAAAATAATGTTGTGTTTTTCTAACATAGAGCCTGAAATTCCCCAGATGATTGTGGCAGAAATGTATCCACATCAGCTCGGGATTCCTTCCTAAAGCCCTCACTGCTCCACTGCAAAACAAACTGTGAAATGAAGCCTTGCTCCACTGTTTGCAGCCTGAGTTGGCTGAGTAAATACAGTTGCTGGAGTCATCTGACTTAACTGACGTTTTATCAATGTACATTAAGAAACTTGACATTTCACATCAATTTCCATTTGGTTTCCTTGGTGCACTATTACAGAAATTTAGTTCCAGTTTTCTCAAGTGTTTAGCTTACCCTAAACCCATGAACTATGCTATATTATTAAGAAAGCGACAGAAAAGAGTGAAAGTAATCACATACGGCTAATTCATACAGATTATATATTGTATTTATCATTGCCAATGCCTCCTTCATTGGACTGCAGGTTTGGCTCAATAATGCAGTCCCATTAAAGTCCTCTAAATTCCAGAGATGAATTCCACCAGACTACATGCATGGCTATCTACTGTAAATATAGACTAAAAATGTTATTATTATTTATGAAGTGAACTAAAGAATTTGTGTCCTGTCTTGAAATGTTTATAATCTATCCTGAACCACTAGAGAACTATGCATAGAAGTAAGAATATCCTAACTTGATAGCTTGAACAGTTTTAGGAAGCCTAGAAATTATCATTTTAATCCTCTTCATTTCTATTCTCTCAGCTGTCACCAGTGTTTACAAACCAAACCCACAATCAGTCTCCCAGAATAACTACAGGCAAACTGTTGATTTCAATCATTTGCTGGTTTTTTTCCTATATTTCTGTCCTTGTGATGACGCCCCCTAAACAATCTTGTTGGAGATCAAGCTGAAGATTGCTCTCTACTGATGCTAAGTAATAATTCTTTGTCATCTCTTTGTCTCACCAGTGACAGCACAGACTTTCTAAGCATGATGATCCATCACACCATACACCATGAAATGGAGGGACACATCTCAGACATGCAGAAGACCTGCTGTGGGAAGTCTTAGACCAGCAACAGACAATTTTTGCTGACGTGCAGATGAAGAATGGCACATGGTACACCAAGACATCGCCACTCTATCTTTTCAGTTGGATTTGACACAATCTTCTGAACCAGGAGGCAGGAATGAGGAGAGCAGAAAGCTATTACAAAGGGCACTGGCTAACTTGCCAAGAGAATTCTGAAAAATACAATTTCCAACGTTAAAACTTAACCATCCCAAGATAATCATATTAATAGTACAAAAAAAAGAAGTCCATTTTACCAACACAAGAAAAAAAGAATAAAAAAGAGGCAGTGTTTTGGGATGCTATAGAGGAAAAATAATCGAGTTTAGAATCTATGTCCACCCAGATTGTCACACCAGCTGCCAGGACAGACTTTTGAAAGTCAGCGAGGCAAGTTGTGGAGCAAAGCATGTCAGGCAGGCAAACCCTGGCACTTTTCAGCAGCAGAGTGAATAGAAATGAACAGCAACACAAATACTGGGGAAGGGAACTGCAGTGACTGCGCTGGAGGGCAGAGACCTCACTGCTTGCAGGTTCCTATTGTACACTGCAGCAATCCTTACAATTTCTATTTAAGGTGCCTTATTACAATAAAATTTTGATCTGCCGACGAGGCAGCTGTGCTCCTTGGAGAGCTTTACAGATTAAAAGCACAACGGGGTTATTCCTATTTCCTAGCTATCTGCAGGGTCACAGCAGCAGGACAAAGTCCCCACCTTTCAAACGCACTGTACTCACTTTCATTACAGATAATGCCGGTCCACCCGGGCGAGCAGACACAGCCGCTGCCTTCGCTGTTACATCTGCCTCCGTTCAGACAGTCCTCACAGCTCAAGCTACAGTCGTTGCCAAAAGTGTTATCAAGGCAAACTGAAATGAAAAAAAAAAAAAAAATTAAAAAAAAAAACAAACCGGAAGGTTTAGTGAGCTTCTAGACAACATTAATTCCACAAGCTCTTACCTATCGTTCCGAACGCACAAGTGCAAAAGGGAACGTGCACAACATTGACAGACTGAAAAAAAAACCTCGAGTATTCATGATGTTAGTGTTGCAAATACCCCCAATTCATCCCCACAGACAGTTCTAAATGGAGACTCCCAAATTTTCCTCTTCAAATTTCGAATCTAAATAAAAGGAAAGTTGGGACATTATCTGGAATTAACTCCCTTAAATGCTTTCATTCCCTATCAAAGAGCTCTTAAATTACCATTTTGCCCTCATAAAAAGTGAATTTGAACCTAATACTTTATAATATTGTATAAAATTAAGTATTTCTTGGGAGATAATCTTAATTTCTCATTGCTAGGCTCTCCTTTTTGTTATTCTGTTGCAGTAGGTGGATGTGGTGCTATTTAACCATAGTCCAGTGATATTCTTAACACCATAGTTTGGGAGTTATTCTAGGAAAACAAAGCATAACACACATTTATCACTTCCTTTCTTCTTCGTCGATGTGAAAAAAAAAAAAAAAAAGGGTTAGTCTATATGGAAAAACTAAAAAACATAAAAATGCATTCCCTCTCACCTTCCCCACCCTCCTCTTCCCCCTTCCACCCAAATGCAAGTGCAGACACATACCCTCATGTTCTCTCTTTGTGAGATCTGTTGAGAAAGGCATAGAAAATAAATCTCACTCTCTGCTAAAATACCTCAGTGACATTAAGATCCTAGCCACATGGTCAGTTTATTGCCTTCGAGGCTTTATGGATGTGGCTTGAGGCTTTTTGGAAGGGGATTTTGAACAACACCTGAGAGGGAGCTGGCAGATTATTTCAGCTAACAGTTAAGTCAGCAGGCTCGTTGCTTTTCACCAGCAATTTTCTATGTGAGGCCAGATTTCCTCTAGGTCTCGGCACCCAACTGCTCCTTTTTCTGTAGTTGAACAAATGCCCAAGCTTTCAGAGACATTCAGAATCCCAGTGCTCCCGCTTGGAAGAGGTTACAGATTCATACTTTGGGAGAAGAATATAGATCTCCATTAAAAACATCATACTTCTGCATCAAAAAGTCACTCAAGCTATAGAAAATATTTAATTACTTGCACCAGCTTATTGTTAAAGCTTGTTTTTTAAAATAATATAATGAGCAGCACAAAAATAAATCTGCAAGTGTAAGGAATGAACTTCTCCAGGAATGTACTTCTCATGAAGTTCAACAAGGCCAAGTGCAAGGTCCTGCATATGGATCAGGGAAATCCCAAGCACAAATACAGGTTGGGAAGAGTGTTGGCTGGTGAGAAACTCAACATGAGCCAACAATGTGTGCTGGTAGCCCAGAAAGCCAACCGCATCCTGGGCTGCATTCCCAGCAGCATGTCCATCCGGGTGAGGGGGGAAAATATGCCCCTCTGCTCTACTCTGGGGAGAACCACCTGGAGTGCTGTCTCCAGTTCTGGGGCAATCAGAGACCAGAGCACCTCTCCTGTGAGGACAGGCTGACAGAGCTGGGGTTGTTCATCCTGGAGAAGAGAAGGCTCTGGGGAGACCTCAGAGCCCCTTCCAGTCCCTAAAGGGGGGGGGGGCCTACAGGAGAGATTGGGAGTGGGATCAGGGAGTGGAGTGATAGGACAAGAGGTAACCATTTTAAACTGAAAGAGGAGAAATTTTGATTAGGTATTAGGAAGAATTTCTTGACTGTGGGGGTGGTGAGACACTGGCAGAGGTTGCCCAGGGAAGTCGTGGCTGCACCCACCCCTGGAGGGGTTCAAGGCCAGGCTGGATGGGGCTTTGAACAACCTGGTCTGGTGGGAGGTGTTCCTGCCTGTGGCAGGGGATTGGAACTCAATGATCTTTAAGGTCCCTCCCAAGCCAAACCATTCTATGAGTAAATTTATATTTGTGAGGGAAAAGAATTTACTAAACCATTAAAAGTTTCATTTCTCTATCACCTTTTCTTATAAACCATCACATGCTACAAAGCCTCAGCTTTAGAAAAAACGCAGATGCTCAGCTATGACTGATAACACACAAATTTAAGTGGCTAAATATAAATAAAACATGCAAAAACTGGTCAATAAATATTTGATTGTGGTTTCTAGGCCTGATAATTTTGCCCGTGGTTATCTCATTTATCACTTTCCCAATTGGTTACCAGTGTCACTGAGTCCGGCTGGATGTTATGTGATTTGGGAGGTCTTAGCAGTTTTGTTCATAAAAGTGAGTTAATTTTTTATTAAAGCCAAGACCAGTTCTTGATTTATGCCTGTAGGGCGCAGTCCTCCGATGAGTAATTAGAGCTCATACAAAAATCACAGGACATCCATAACAAAAATAAGAAATTTCAGACCCACCAGCACATACTGCACACATCAGAGAGAAAGCACAAGGTTTCAAGTCGTAATACTTTCAAGTGGTGAAGTTATGCAAATTCCAGGTGGGGTATAAAGCTGCTTGCTAGAAGGCACAGGGACGTGCTGCCTTGCACCCTGCTCCTGTGACTGTGTGTACCCATGTGCTATTTGCCACCAGTTGTGCCAAGCCCTCACCAGCCTGAGCTCCACATGGAATGGGTCCTTGCTTTTCCCAGAGAACATGCCCAAAGCATCGTAAGGGACCCGAATCTCCAGAGGTTTTTTTTTTTCCCCCCACACAAATAAGAAGGCAAATATCTTAAGCAAGAAAATCTCAAAATTATTATAGAAGGGCTTGTAAATACACATCCTCACACTCCCTTTCCTGCCTCTAGGGTTTTGTTTCCCGAGGGTTTGTTCTCAATAGAGCAACTTTGGTGGATTTTGTGCATTGCAGTAACCCACACAGTTCTCAGGCCCCCGAGATGAAGAGGATCTCTCTGTCTGTTGCCTCCAGGGCTTTGCGCAAACACCTTGTTTTCCCAAGAAGCCTCCAATTCCTTGCTTGTGCTTCTCCCTTTTTCCATCCTTCCCTCCACATCCCTCCCTGATGCACCAGACGGTGGCAGCCATAACCAGGGAGACTTCACGTTCCCCAGACATAGAATCATAGAATTGTCAAGGTTGGAAGGGACCTTAAAGATCATCTAGTCCAATCATCAACCAAACTCTGACAAAAAAATAAATAAATAAGAAATAAAAATCACTAAACCATATTCCTGAGGACCATGTCAACTCGTCTTTTGAACACCTCCAGGGACGGTGCTTCAACCACTTCCCTGGGCAGCCTATTCCAATGCTTGATAACCCTTTCAGTGAAGAAATGTTTCCTAATATCTAACCTGAACCTCCCCTGGCACAACTTGAAGCCATTTCCCCTTGTCCTATCTCCTGTGACTTGGGAGAAGAGACCGACTTTCAGGTAGTTGTAGAGAGCAAGAAGGTCTCCCCTCAGCCTCCTCTTCCCCAGGCTGAACAACCCCAGCTCCCTCAGCCTCTCCTCAGAAGGCTTGTGCTCCAGACTCCTCACCAGCTTCATTGCCCTTCTCTGGACCTGCTCCAGCACCTCAATGTCTTTCTTGTGGTAGGGGGCCCAAAAACTAGACACAGTAATCGAGCTGAGGACTCACCAGTGCTGAGTACAGGGGGATGATCACCTCCCGGGTCCTATTCGCCACACTGTTCCTGATACAGGCCAGGAATGTTCCATTTGGGATGGGACATGTGGCAATGCCTCCTCCCTGCTGGCATGGAGGACAGGCAGAAAGCAGGATTAATGCTCACCACTCCTCCACCACTAGGGATTGGACTAGATGATCTCCAGAGGTCCCTTCAAACCCCTTATGATTCTGTGATTCCTTTGCTCTTTGTGAGGACTTAAGCCTGGCCAGCCCAGCATCACCCTCACCCCAAATCCTCTTTCCAAGGTTATTCTCCCCACTTACTGCAATGGCTAAAAGCATTGCTCATTCACTCACCGACCCTGTGCACCAGGGTGAGCTCTCCTCTTGGGTCTTCATCCTCGTAGAGGGCACCGAGCGCGTAGTGAAGGAGCTGGGGGGGACTTCTGAACTGCAGCCCCGGAGCCCCGTCGAACCCCGTTGCCTCCTCCAGATCCGTCTCCTCCCCACCTAGGGCTGACACACACACACACACACACACCATGAGCCATCAGGACCTGGCCTTGAGTCTTTCTCAGCAACACTTTCCTCTCATTTACATCTTGTTTTTATTAGTAGTTTTTACAGCTACCTCCCTGTGCAGTCTGCACTGCGGTCACAGCCAATTCATTTTCTCATCTGTATTTATAAACAGAGTTTCTGCTTTCCAAAAACGAGAAAAAGAGGGGGATGTGTGTGTGGTGAAATCTTTCCCCTTTCTTTCTTGTGGAAATAAACTCTGCTCCTAAAGAGCCCCAAAAAATTAAACGAGGAGTTTAATTTTCATCATTTGAAGCTTGAGACTATTTTTAGTTAATGAAGGTCATTACTCTAGCTCATTTTGGAGATGACAAATATAGAGTGAAGCCGGCTGTCCAATTTATTTTCAGAGAAACTAAAAATTTGAGCCTTAAAGAGCTGGGAAATCAGTTGGTTTTCTTTTTGGAGTTGGTTAAAATACCAAACTGCCTAAGGTGTTAAACTTGGTTATAAAATTAATTTGCCAGGCTAAACTGTACTGGTTACACTGGCAGAAATCCAGAATCACACCACTGAATTTAGTGGAAAATTTGCTTTGGTTCATCAAAACAGAATCTGGCTACCTTTTTTTCCGCAGGATGTTAAACTTCATCAAATAGGGCAAGAAAACTGTCAAAATAGTACTTATTTCCGAAACATGAGGTTTAGGTTTTCAAACATGTCCAGGGGATTTAAGTGTTCATCTCCCATTAATCTTTGGTAAAAGCCATTACTTGAGGATGAACTTGAGATCCACACGTTGCATGCAGGCTCCACCCTGGCCACATTTAGAGACACCTCAAGTTGGGCTCCTGAAATCCCGGGATCTGTGATAATCTCAGTTGAAATCACATTTTAAATGGCCTTCAACATGTAAAAATAACTTACCGATGCAGGACCATCTGTTCACACCAAGCCTGTAACCCTCCTTACATGCACATTCGTATGATCCCAGAGAATTAATACAGAAATGGTCACAGTTGCCATTATCAAGACGACATTCATCCACATCTAAAAAAAACCAGACATAAATGCTGATTAGGTGCAGGTATCTTTGCTTGGAGGAAGTACTTTGTGCCTGGCTGCAGCTGAAAAATTATTCTGCACATAAGTAAACCCAATTTTCTTAGTACTTTTGGGCTCTCCATTCCTCACTAGTGGTGGAGATATTAAAACATTTCAAGGCAAGACGGAACAGATTATTTCACCTATGTTTTTGTCTCAAGTGAAAACAGCTCTTTAAGCTGTTAAACTCAGTTGATCCTTTGGTTATTTTGAGGGCTCTCCTTTTGTAGAAGTAGTCTTTAACACATCAATATACAGTGTCCATGGAGAGAGGAGGAGAAGTTCCTCTCTGATGGCTCGTCTCTCATGGCCCCACTTCTCCATGCCGTATACTGGGCTATTACCGTATTCCGGTTTCCCAAAGTGGAAACGGCACATTTGTAAAACCTTATCAGCAAAGCTGATGTTCGGTCACCGATTCCCTTATTAAGGAGATGCCCACAAAGCCCTGGGGTGAGCTTTGAGAACCTTTCTTCTTCCCGCTGTTGGGCTTAGTTAGACCAAAGCACTGGTTCCAAAGGACTCACCGTCGCAGGCGCAGCCGTCGGCGTTGGGCTGGAACCCCGCTTTGCAGGCACACTCGTAGCCACCCGCGTAGTTGATGCAGAATTGGGAGCAGCAGGACTCTCCAGTCTCACACTCGTCCACCTCTGCAAGGAAGGGGCAGCTCCTTCAGCCCTTGGACACCCTCTGAGCTGCTGCCACAGGTTTTCTCGGTAGCTACTATGCTCTTCAGCGTGTTCCTTTCTACTGCTTCGCCCACCCAAAACACTGTCTGAATCCTGAGAGCAGCTGTCTTCCACCTTCTCCCACAGCACCCAATACCCTCTCCATGTCCAGGGAAAAGCATCTTTTCTGCAAGTCTTAGCTGCCATGAGGTGATTTACTAAAAATAGTGACAACTAGCTCCCTGCAGCCCACAAATATATCTATTTAACAGTATTCAACTGTTTTGTATGTTCCACCTTTTTCATTGCAAACTACTAGTCAAACAAAGCTCCGATCCAACACCCCATTTGCTGGGTGCAATTGTGGTTTCTGATACCTAATTGCCCATTGCCTTATCCTGCCCTGTGTCCATCCAGAAATTGGTATCGTAGACACTGCTGTTCTGGTGATTAGATACAAGAATTGAGCTGTTATCTTTTCACTGCAGGCTCTCAGCTGATCTCAGCCCTGCTGAGCAGGTCGGTGGCCGTTCAAGGGCCACCTTGTCAATGCTGAATCTGCAAAGTTACCCCAGACAAGCAGCCGCAGATGGGAAAGGTCAGTGTCTCAATTAACCTTGGAAGGAGTACCAACATTATTAGGAAACACCGGCAGAAGAAAGAGGAGAAAGAAAATGTAATTAATCAATCAGGGTGAGGAGGTCAGCATGAAAATGATTAATGCAGGTTATTTGAATGCAGAGTATTTTCCAGAAATGTCACAAGCCGAGCTCCTCTGCAGTACATCAGACGATGCCTTGCTCTGGGCTCTAGCAACAGTCCCTTGTCTGTCTAGGAATGCAAAACTTGCATCCAACAAAAAAGAGATTTTTGCTGTTAAGAGCAGCTTTTCATGTTCTCAGCCTTGCCAAACCCTTCCCCTGTGCTCTCACTTCCCTCGCTGTGGCCAGAGGAACGTGTCCCTCTGAAATCTCCATCAGGAGGTCACTGAGCAGGGGTGTGAGCAGGAGGCTGCTCTGCCTCCTCTCGTCCACACACAAACGAGACTGCGTAACCCATCCCACCCCTGCGAGGCTCAGGGTCCAAATCTCCCTCCCTGACCTTCTTTTCTTTTGCTTTTTAAGACCCTGCACCAACCATCCTTGCAGACCTCAGTGCTTCCCTTCTCTCTCCTCCACTTGGCTTTTTTTTTGTTGCGAGACTCTTGTCTGTAATGACTCTCACATTCACCAGAGCTCCCCCTCTCCACCTCTCCCCATGTCTTTCTACACTGCTCCGTGATGCCTGCTCTATTTCCTTCTCCCCCGCCTCTTCTTGGCGATTCTTTAAAATTTTAATCGCATAGTGACAGCGAGTCTAAACCAGAATGAGATACAGTTTGCACTGCAAAAGTTGTAAACAAAAAAAATCACATCATAAAATCGTTTAAAACACGAAGGAATTTTTTAAGCTCCTCTCTTGAAATAAAAACAAATCTAACTCTATCTCTTTCACTTCCTAAGTGAGACTTCTCACAGCCAGAAGTGCAATCTCATCACTGAGCAAATCTGATGGAAATAGAGCAACTTCCATAACACCACACAGAGTTTGCACGTGAATCACTGCAGAAGAGCAGAGCTACCGCTCACAGCCAGAGCCAACCATCTTCGCAGCCACCAGCAGAAGAATCATAGAATGGTTTGGGTTGGAAGGGACCTTAAAGATCATCTAGTTCCAACCCCCTGCTCTGGGCAGGGACACTTCCCGCTAGACTAGACTAGAAGAAGGGAAGGAAAAAAACTCAGCCAAGTGATGCTGGGGCTGGACAAATTGAGACACGGCCACGGCAACTGGTGACGCACCAAAGTGTCATCTTCCACTTGGGAGGCAGAACTCCTTCCCCTCGTTAATTAATAATCCCAGCAACCACGCAGAGCAAGGCAAGCCGGAGCAGTCCTGGAGGAAGCGCCAGAGGACGGTATTAATTAAAACCTGTAGGTTTAGAAGGGCAGGGGATGGCTCTCCTGCCAGCTCCTCTTGCAGAGACCCACCACACCTCCTCCTTCCTCCCATGGAGACACAGCATTCGCCGTGAATTACCTGCACACGTTTTGCCATCAAGATCCAGGCGGTAGCCATCGTCGCAGGAGCAGCGCGGCCCCGCAGTCGTGTGCTCGCAGTGATGAGAGCAGCCACCATTGCTGTCCTGGCAGCTATCGACAATTTCCATTTCGATGCCTTGCGGAGAAATAAATCAAAAGGATGTTAAAAAGCAAGCACAGGGGGGAGAGTCACTGGAGAATAAGCCTTCCGTAAAAAAACCATGCATAAGCCAACTGTTGAGGCAGGAAATATAAACTTAGATCTCACATCCACCCAAGAAAAGCATGTTTTGGAGTCACTGAGCTCCAGGTATTTGTCTCCTTGTGTCATAACAATGGTTGCTCTCGGCTTTGGTAATGTAAAACCAGTTCACCATTTCAGTAGTCTGCCAGCTACGGGAGCGTTTGTGGGTTTCCTCAGATTTACGCTTTGTTTGAACCTAACAGTGAGGTCTGCCCTTGCCCTGAGGAGGAAAGGAACCATCTGAGGAGTCCAGGTGACTCATCTCAACCCAGAAACTCTTATGGTTTCCAAAAATCAGCTTTTAGTTTTGTATGCAAAAAAGTTGGGTTCTGAAACATCCAACAAACACAAATGCTTTAAAATTTTCATAGCAGAGTCCTGTTGGTCTATCACCCAACCACAAAGCAAAACCATCCACAGGTTTTGACCCTTTGATGTCTCTTCAAGGGCCAAAACAGCAGCTTCTCTGCTAAGGCTTTCCCCCCTACAATTAAGACAGGGTGGTGGTAAGATGCCATCACCAGCCCCATTTGCTCTGACAGACCATCCCACCTTCCTGCACTTGGCTATGATGGACAGTCCTCACAACATTTTGGCCAGGTCCAATGGAAACCTTCATAAAGGAAAGGGAACATCTGCCCATCTCATTCCACCAAAGTAGTTCATTAAACAATTTCTTTAGGAGGAAAAGAACCTATAAGTTCAGTTACAAATTTTCACTTGAAGAATTAGCCGGGTTGTCTTGTTACGGATTTAAAGAATTAACTTCCCATACTATATAGGAGAACTGAGAAACACCCTCCCTAAAGGAGCCATCCTTCCCTTCCAGAAACACCCCCAGCTCAGAGACTTGGCCATCATATCTGGTACAGAAGGATGGCACTTCCCTGCTGCTGTGGCTCATGGACACATTGGTGTCAGTGGCTCTGATCTCTTTTTGTGCCCCTGAAGAGCAACCTGCCTGCTGACAAGAAATACAAGTCTAGCTGGAAAAGACTATAAATTAGGAGAACACATATAGAGGCCTACATCTCATGCATGGTTATTTGCACCAGGGAGAAGAAATCTAGTCTCCTGCCCAGTGCATTAAGCTGGGATTTAGGAAGCTCAGCGATCCAATGCAGAATCTGACTTTATACACTATCTTCATCATTTATTTTGTCTCAGTTCTTCATCAGTAAAACTGGAATAAAAGCTCTTCCCCATGCCACTGGGGAAATGAAAGAATAAACAAAGATTGTAAATTGCTCAAACACTGGGATAATCCTGATCATAAATATATGCAGAATGTCTTTATTTTTATTGTTTGCTCTGTAATATTGTACATAAGGCACAGAGAATCATCACCCCTTGAGATCTGCTGAACATCGAGAAAAAATATTATCAGAAAATCAGAATGAAATCTAAGTGGTCTAAACCACTTTTTTATTCCCATAACAGATCATTTCATATCTATGTATTAATCCACTTTTTTATTCCCATAACTGATCATTTCATATCTATATATTAATTGCATTTCCTCCACCATTGTACTACTCACAGCTCCCCATCACCTATGAAATAACTCTCCAGGATGTCTCTCACATAATTGGTTTTTGGTTTTAATGTATGTTAATGCTTTGAAACTGAATTTCACCCTCAATAAGTATTTCTTACACACACATTCTTAAAGAAAGCACTCATTCTCTGGCTCACGGCATATTTTCCTAAGGAAATTCTGCTGAAAGTTCTTGCACGGCATTAATAGATTGAACGATCTTTGCCCACCTCTTTGCTCAAGCAGGTCATGCTTTTGTCTGCATTCCAGTGAGCTTATGTTAGGTCCATAATACCACCAACCCTTCCACATCACCTCCTTTATTAACCTAAATGTGCCCTCAAAGGCAGCTCAGGGATCACCTATCAACTAACAGAGCTGGGAGTCACTCCCCTTCTCAAGAAAAGAAGGGTTGATTAAGAAACCCCACTGGCAAGAGGGAGGCATGTGAGGGAAGACAACAGGTTCAGCATCGGTTTAGTTGGGGAAATTTTAGTTGTTCAAATATTTTTTTTATCCCCAATCTGCTGCTTTTTTTTTTATTATTTATTTTTTTTTTTTAAGGCATCTCCTTAATGGTATCAATAATCTCAGGAGAAGATAAGTAAACACAAAGAGATAAAGACAAGAGAAGAACATCGTGTTGGTTTTCTTTTGCATCAGATCCAGCACACTGAAAAACCTGGGAGGAGGAGGGCAGGAATAACTACATTTCATAGGATAGCAATATTTCGGTAGCTCTGCAATAGAATTCACCAGCCTCTGAAGATAAACCAAGTGGGCCATTTGCTCTTTGAAATGCAGTAATTAAGGTCTGTGAACACAGGCTTGGGAATGTATCAACCTGCAAAACCAGCAGTAGCAGAAGATGAAGAAAATAGTATTAAGCTCGGGCTTTTGCATACATTTATTTTGCTGGGAGTGCTAATCCAACTAAATTAAAAACGAAGCATAGCTGTTTGCAGATAAGGCAGCCTGAAAGGCGTAGGTGTAAAAGCGTCACTTACGGTAGCACTGCTTTCCATCAGCCCCCAGCTCGAAGCCAGGATTGCAGTCACAGGTGAAGGATCCCAGAGTGTTCACACAACGATGAGCACACCTGGCTCTCCCTTCTGCACACTCATCAACGTCTACGAAGCAGAGAGAAAGGCAAAGGCATTCATTTGGATACTAAAATAAAAAATAACACTGCTCTACGTGCGCACGGATGTATTTCCAAAGATCCACTGAAAAGAGCATCCTGATGTTAGTCTACAAATTACAGTGTTTGATGAATGTTGGAACACTGAACTCACAGCATTATTCTCCAAAATAATCTTTTTTTTTTTCCTAAACACTGCTGACCTTGAACCTTTCAACATGAATATTTACAACATCAGCCAAAGTAGCTTGTTTATTATTCCCACACCAAAAGCAATGGCAAAAGAAGCCACGCAAAAGACTCAGGAAAAAAACAACTGTCTCCCAGCACCCTAAAATTATCACTAGGTCCTCACAGCCATGATATTTAAATGAATGGAGTGGGAAATATCTGATGATTTCCCGAATATCAAATGGTTTGGATTGAGTGGTGGCTGGGTCTCAGCAGGTACAACAGAGACAGATCTTCTCTGTTACATCCCTCAATCCTGCAGCTTCTTCTACAGAAGGCCAGCAGGGAGGCACTTGCTCTAAATCAGAGGAATTTCACCTCCATGGGTAAACTGTTCTTCGCCCAGTCCTCTTTCAAGCACTCTGTTCCTCAGCTTTCTACTCTCTAGTCTGTATTTTGGAATTAAATGCCACTGAAGGCATCCATCTTCCTAAAAACTTAGTGGAAAATGAAGGAAATGCTTTTAAGGAATAATGATTGGGAAAAAAAAAACCCAACAACATAAATAAATACTGCTGCTGTGGAGCACTTCTGCAGAAAACAGCAGCCTCCTTGCAAAGACTGGCATTATCTTGATGATTCAAGGATTGGAGCATCTCCCTTATGAAGAAAGGCTGAGAGAGCTGGGACTCTTGAGTCTGGACAAGAGAAGCCTGAGGGGAGACCTTATTAATGCCTATAAGTATCTAAAGGGTGGGTTGAAGGAGGAGGGAACCAGACTCTTTTTCAGTGGTTGCCAGTGAGAGGATGAGGGGTAATGGGCATAAGTTGGAACGTAGGAGGTTCCCGTCAAATATGAGGAAAAACTACTTCACAGTGAGGGTGACAGAGCCCTGGAACAGGCTGCCCAGGGAGGTCGTGGAGTCCCCTTCTCTGGAGATTTTCAAGACCCACCTAGATGCCATCCTGAGTGACTTGCTCTAGCTCTGAGCAATCCTGCTTCAGCAGGGGAATTGGACTGGATGATCTCTATGGTCCCTTCCAACTCTAAAAATTCAGTGAAATGCAGTGAAATATCTCACACCCACCTCCCTTCTCTTGTTCTGACATTTCACTGGCGAAATACAGATTATTCATCCCATTGGTCAGACCCACACAGGGGAGACCGGGCCGGTGGGCAGCTCCCCACCTTTTACCACAGCAAACCACTTTCCCTCCGCCTGTGCTGGTCACGTTGTGGTACTCGTGGACCCTTGAACACAAGTAGCTTTATGAATGCAATCAGCCAACTTGCAAAAAGAGGCCCCAGGCAGTGCAAACACCACACACCGGCTCATGAAAATTTCAGGATAAATGACAGCATCTCCGAAGCAGCAATGTGAGGAGCTGCTGTTTAGAATAAAATGGGTTATTTCTCCTATTTCTGTAATTAATTGCCGTTTTGCAAGTAGGGTACGTTGGCAAACGCAGCAAATGTTCTTTTCTCCTCTTTCCCCTTTTTCAAATAGAAAAACCAAAAGTTGGATAACTGAATCACAGCCACCATTCTGCATGTTTCTCTGTATCTTTTAAATATAACTGATCACTAAAGTATGACACTTTAGATGTCCTCTGTCTCCTTCTAGCTTGATTTCCAAAGAGTCAAGTACCAGCTTGAATTTTTCAAAATATGTTGAGTAATTTCTAGGAGAAAAAACAATAATTGTAAATCCACAGTAGGACGTGATGCTTAATGATCCAAAAGGCTGTTGCCATGAGGTTGGGAAGACAATTTTTTCCAATACCTAACATTGCAAGTTGCAAGTGCTGTAAATTATACATAAATTAACAGAATTGTCAAATGTGTTGGAGATAAAACAAATAACATGCTGACCCTAGTATTAAACCCACCGCTGTTTCCATCTATTAATCATGACTGTAGCATCTACACTACCTGAAAAGACTTTGCTTTTTCCAGTAACCTTATCCATGAGTAACCCCAGTACGAGATGGGAATCGCTGAGATGTGCAATGCTACTCACAGAAAGGCTTAAAGCAACTGAGTAAAACACTCAGGGTAGGAGTAAGTATTTTGCAAAGCACCCTGTACTCTATAAATAAGGCAACAATTTAAGTATGAGCAAAATTTTGGCCAATTTTTCAGAAGGAGGAATTTAGTACCTGAGTAAGTCCCCTGATCCTGACACGGCTGGTAAAAATCTGTGCACTGTGAAGTCCACAGGTCCTTTGCACTTCATAAAACTGATAAATTATCCAGCTTCCAAGCATCATAGTGAACAAGAAAATCAGGTACTTTGGTCTCTACTTCCCCCACATTTCAGGTCAGAAATGCTTCAGATCCTTTTGAAAATCCCACACTAAATACAGGACTTTGGAATTAAACTTTTTAAGCTCTTTTTGGAAATCTTAGACTTCATGACTTCTCCCTTCACAGTAGTTTCTCTATTAATATGGAAACAGTTCTCCAGCTAAAAAGCCTTTTGAATTCTAAATAGGTTTTCAGTGACCTGGTTCAGAGTGTTACTTGAACCAATTTTCCAGGAGCTGTATCTGGGGCATTATTTTAAAGGGACCCTACAAGAATAACATGACAGCGTCTACAAATCCAGTTGCTAGAAAGCATGATTTAAGAGATCACAGAGTAATTTTCATTACTAAAACGGTCCTTCAAGACTACGGGCTGACATAAATATCACAGAGAGAACTGCTGTTTCAAAATGCATACGTATATTTGTTTAACATATTCCTTTTCTTCTCCAAGACCAGTAAGCCAGAGCACTGATTAGAACCTTTCTTCTCAATAAATAGTCCATAGTTTCTTATCTAAACAGGACTTTTTGTCTGCAGAAAGCTAATGCCCTGGATGACACTCGCATTTTACAATTCTTCTCTCATTTTGACAGATTTGTGAGCATCTTCCATTCCCACTTGTGCAGGGGTCTATCACTGAAACCAATTAGAGCATACCGCCAACCTAAAGGTCACATTTTTGCCTGAAACCTGCCACCGTTACAACTAACAAGGACGATTACTGTAGCTGTAAGAGATTAGACTGAAAAAAAAAAACCCAACAAACTTGACAGAATTTGTTGTATAGTAAAGCCATTGTTTTTCTGTCTGCTATTTTCTCTCTTGCAGGACAGCATTTTTCATAGAGCGCCAGCAACGCTTTAAAACAGCGGGAAACCGGGCTCGTATTACACCTTGGAAGCAGGACAAGAAAAGTACATTTTATTCTTATTTTGCCATAACTGAGCAGATTTCAAGTGTTGCTCTAAACAATAGCAATTAGCACTCCCATATGTGTGAACCCATAAACACATGCAATGGTGGAGTGCGCCACAGAACAATGTGTATTTAAAAGCCTCTAGAGGAAATAAATGCTGAAGAGCCCCAAAAGACCCCCTTCAGTTTAAAAACATATGCCATTCATGTTGTACATCAAGACTTTTCATTTTTTTGAACAATAACATACCATTTCAAGCATAAGGCACTCTAAGTGGCAAGTACTCAGAAATGCTATTTATAAAATGTCTTAAGTCTTTACCTTAAAGATTTCGCTGTGTTTCACAGATTTATTTCAGGAACACATACCTGCTGGAAGTGTACTGGTGTATTTTCCCAAATAAAGACTTTGCACACACCAAAATGGATGTACCGGGATTGTTTGGACACGTCTGATTTGAATTAAGAGTCAGTTTTCATATCAAAATCTGTCATTCTGCAGAAGGTTGGGGTTTCAGTTTGGTGTACGAGTTACAGGAACATGCTGGTGAGTAACATTACCTAGGTAAGTTTGGAAGACACCTTTGAAAATGTGTCCTCTTGAGTTCTGCTTAGTTGCAAATAAAGCTTTTAGAAAGTTAAGCCTATTTCCTTACAATTCCAGCTCTAATTCAGTTTTATAATTTTAGGAATTATTGTCCAATTTGAGACATTTGACCTCACTCACCTCCAGCCCACCATGACTACTCACTCACCTCCAGCCTGACATCTCCTTCACGGCCATCTCAAGCTGTAAGTTGTCTATAAGCCAACTTCCATCAGGGCACTAGGAGGATAATCAACACCAGTTCAACAGTCCTGGCAGTGGAGGGAGGGTTTCAGTAACCCTGGAGAAGGGTTGAAGGTGTTTTCCTCTAGACCTTGCTGCTCTGCTCTTCCAGAGCCTAACCACACACACATATAGCTATGCAGGAGAAGGGAACAGGAGAGAAAAACCTCTATTTTATATAGATACATTTAAACATAGGGTGGAGTTTTTAATATCCTCCAGTTTTTACTTTTCTTTGTAGCCAGTGGCATTTTGTACCAACATTTGGCAAAGGAGGAAGGTGCCCCAGAACACCTTCATATTCCCTCATTTCACCTCCTGCCATCTCAAGAACGTAACTGTTCAAGGCTGCAGGCTGAGAGTTTGACTTGACAGTATTAAAAAAATAAATATAAAAATAAAATCACTGTTAGGGATGTGGAACTGAGATTTTCTGTTGGACTTCCAACACGATAGGTTGCAAATAGGTTTCCAAGGGACAGCAGCACTTCATCCTACATGACACTTTCTAGCCTGACAACTTGGCTCTGCAGTTTGACAATCTGCGGTCTACAAAGGATTTAGCTTCAAGCAAGAACTCGTTCCTTGCTGATATGAAATATTGAGTTATTTGCTGATTCTTTTTCTATTATTTGGTTAAATTAAATGAAATCACTATCAAACAGCATCTGTTGAACCTGCATATTATAAAGGTTTTTAGAACATCTAAAGCTTTAATTTGAGAATGATTACAACATAGAATAAAACTTGTGATACTCTGTGACATGACAACAAGCAAACAACAAATTATAGATTAGACGTTAGTAAAACACAGTAATTTGAATAAAGATAGCAGCCTTGGAAGTCCTTAGAACAAGATAAATTTGTACAAGTGAGATCTTCAGGACATAAGGCAACCCCTGATTGACTTGTTTTCTACTGACATATCTGTTCCTTCCACTTAGAGGTGGGTTTCAGGAAAAGCTAAAAATAATTCACTGGTGTTCTTTTTCCTACACATTTGGCTCTTATTGTTTGACTTAATAACTATAGTGGATAATAAACTCCGTCCTATGAAGCTCTATTCCAAGTATTTAATACGGCAAAAAATTTGCTGGAACTGTTTCATTTCCTAGATGTCCCAGGACATCCAAGAACCTCATCTGAAAGAGCCATGGTGATGCATTGGTTGGGGGTGGCAGCAATGTTCTTGGGTGAGGTGTGAGTACAGACTCTGCATGTGCTGTGCACCTTCCAGACCTTCTCTGCAATGTCTCCCATCCTATCTGCCATGACCTCTAGAGCACATAAAGAGAATTGGGCCTTATCAAGGTAATTTTCTTGTTCACAGCAACCATGATTTTATACTGGAGAAAATATGAAGTGGCAAGGAGTACAATTTCCTTCTCATGGCAGGGAAGGCTAACGGGCGGAAATAGCATGGATTTATAGAAGGGAAACTCAAAGTGACATGAGAAAGATATTTGTTCTTACCACCTCTGGATAACTCAATGGAGAATTTACTCTAGCACACATCCTGTGTAGCCCATTCTCTTATATAAGTATCACAGCCCTTGTTGACCTCTTCCATCCATATCTCACCTATGGAGGAACTATCTCATTGCTTCATCTGATGCCACGACTCCATCCCATCGGTTTGCCTCCACACTGAAGGCTGCATCACACTACCAGGCTTGGGTGGTTCCATATAGACTTTCAGGGCTATGGGGCGCAGCATTAGCTCCCAAGGAGTCAGCGAGGATGACTCCACACCTGCAGCACAGTTATGCCTGCTGCAGAAAATACCCTCACAATGCTGTATTTTCTCCATCCGAACTAGCACTACAGCAGCCATCCTTTCTACTTGGAAATTAAAAGCAGCCAGGCTCATCTTCTCATACCATCTCTACTTAAAAAATCTCTAATTGACAATCCAAATGTCCATCTTGTCCATCAGCTTGACTAGTACTTTTCTCTCACAAGTGTTTATTTGCTAAGGTGTTTGTGGGAGAAAAACATCCTGCTTGGTCTTCACTCTACCAGCTGAGCTTCCTTGCAAGACAGATTCTCCTTCCTCTGACCACAGCTGTCCTCCTGGGGGGTTCGTGCTATTATGTTTTGATTTACATCACCCTGAACCCAGGTAACCAGGCGCACATGAGAACTCCAGATAAGGTCTCAATTACAGACCAAGCTGGCCTTGCCCCTTCTCCGCTGTTGAGTAATTACTGGCTGGTGATGAACTGCTGCCTTTGTAGCATGGCTGACCCTCATCAGTCCCGATGTGAGGGAGCAAATGGCCACAGCTGCCCATATGGTGGCAAAACCCCATCAATTAGGCAACTGACCCTGCTCGTTTTGCTGCTAAGCTGTGACAAAACTTTGATCTGCTCCATGGCCACCCAAGGGACAACTCCCACCTGAGCCAGCATTGCCACATTGAGATCCTGCTGCCCCCTGTCCCACCACAACACCATAAAAAACCACCAAGGTTTTATGGAGCGGTCTGCACATCCAGCTGGCTCGGCCAAGGACATCCTGAGTGCCAGAGGCAGTGGAGAAGCCACAAGAGGTCTTGAAATGCTCTGGAGAACAGTGTAGGAAGGTCTCTGACACCCTCTCCCCAATAACGGGGACACTTTCTCACACTTTCTGACTATCCCGGGGACAAACCGTGGCCACCCCATGAGAGATGGAGGAGCAGCAAGCTGCAGATGCTTGCTGAAGCTCAGTGAGTCCAGTCTCAGCAGAGGCCAGGACCCAAGGAGGCCAAAACCTGAGGCCAAAACCCAAGGCCAAGCGCTTGCTGCACACAGCGTGAGTTGGAAGCGAGCTGAACAGCAGGATTTACTTACACTTTATACACAGCATATAAAATCTCTGAGCAGAAGAGGAGCCATATGGAAATGGTTTTGTGACAGGAATTTTAGTGCAATAAATCCATAAATTTGGCCCTATCTCTCTCTGGCATATTCAAAGGTACCATGTGCGTGTGCTTGTGTTGGGGAAGGGGGGGGGTTGCCTTGAAAACTGATGAATATGTTAAGATACATGAGAAAGAAAAAAAAAAAAGACAATGATCAAACCCAAAGGTAGGATTTCTGTTCTGCTTGTGAGAGCGTTTGCTCTGAAACCTGAAGGAGAGGATGAATGAATCAGACTGCCATTAGCAGCAACATAAGTCAAAAGCAGATAAAGAAAAGGCTTTATGTAGAATAAAACATGGTATTCAGGCCAAGTCTATATGCAACTCAATGAATGATAAAATGTTAGAATTAAGTCACAATTAAGTTCCTAACCTATGCCATCATCGCCAGTGTGCGAGGAACAGCCAGCAGCCTAGGAGGCCAGAATCTCGTTCGAAGCTCTGAATCAAGGTGAACTTCACACCTCAAACACGTGGCATTTTAACCCTGTTAATAAGGGATTCCTAAAGCTGCTTTTGGCAAGCAGGGTGAAATAGGAGTGAATACAGTGACCTGAAGCGCTGTCCTGGGGTCTTTTAAACTGCCTTCAAGGTGGCGCAGGATTTACCTTCACAGGATCTGGCATCCCTCTTCAGCTGGTAGCCCAGGTGGCACTGGCACTTGTAGCGGTCCTCACCGAGCTGAAGGCACTCCTGCTGGCAGCCCCCCTTGTTAACACTGCAGGAATTGAGGGCTGGAGCCAGAGAAGGATTGAAGGAACGCATGTCAACAACCCCAGAAACTTATTTCCTATTTTAAACACATAAATGACTGTAAAAATACACAAACCTCCCCGAACAGCTTTCATAAACGCACCTGTCCCCACCCCCCGGAGTGATTGCTCCCCCCTGATTTCCTGGTGCTTGTTTGACACAGTGTCCCACGTCGGCGAGAGCCCGCGACTCCTGCGAGAGGCAGGTGAGATCTAAGAGCTGTGATGCTGACTGAAGCCCAGCCACCCTTTGATCTGACAGCGGCAAAGCACTCAGGAATCCACTGAGGTAACGAGGGGGAAAAAAAAAAAAAGAAAAAAAAAATCCCAAAGCAGCCCCACTGGCACTTGCCATTGTTTTTTAATTTTAATTTCTTTTTTCTGTCCTTTCTATCATTGATTAAAAAAAAAAAAAAAAAAAAGGAATAATCATCTTTCAGGCTGATTTCCTCAGCTTCATGCATAGGAAGCTACAAATGACAGGAGGCACAAGCTCTGCAGGACGGACTTACAAAGTAACCTGCAAGGAACAATCTCTTTAGTACCTCTCAGAAGATGCCACTTCTTTTACCCAGGCAAATTAATATGCTTTTTCCTTCAACATATACCCCCAGCCCCTGGAGAAGCATTTCTCCTGCTGAAATATGTTAACACCCCACCACCACCACCTATTTGCACACTGGGTATAAAAAGAAGATGGAGTGTTTGAACCTGTTATTGTGCTGTGTGTACCTATGTGTGAGTGTGTGTGTGACTGCAGCTATATATATATTTTAACAGCAGGGATGTATTATGTTCTCCATGAGGAGCTGGGAAGGCTATTTGGTCCCTCACAGAAGGCACGAAACTCTGGACCCAATGAAGTCAGCAAAGAGCTTTGATGTCTATTTTAGGAATATTAACATTAATTCATTCATCTGTAACAGACAACAGTATTGTATAAGAAAACAGGAGCCACAAAAGCTGCTGTAGGACTCATTTTCACCCAGTGCTACTAATTAGCAACTACTTCGCCTGTGCAGCCAAGCAGGTGTTAGAAAGACAAAAAGAAAAGCAAATTTTTTTTACGTTATCAGGGATGCATACGCAGCAGTGGCCAGGAAACACCTCGCTGGCTGGATCTCCACCTGAGCCTGCAAAATTCCCACCCCGTCACCCACTGAACTTGAAAGAGGCTCGATTCATAGGTGGGACACAGCAGACCCCCTACTCTCAAAGCTCCACATTCACATCCAAAGAGCAAGAATATTCAAATAAGATAAAAATATTTCAGAACATGAAAAACACCTTAAAAATTGGCTCCAAGATGGAACGCACACCTCGATTTTTTTTTTTTTTTTGAAGTGTCACTCTCTCCCGCTTTTTCTGGGCACAGGCCAATTTGGATGTAAGGGGAGATGACAAGGAGCAACCTGCCATACCCAGAACATTGGAGGCTTCGAAGCCAGAAGGGGACAGGGGTGAACTTGCCCCCAGGTGGCCGTGCAGCCCAGCCTGGCCCGGGGCTGTGCCGGTGGCAGGGGAAAGAGGGATAACTCTGGAGCCACTGCCAGGTTTCTGACGCCTGCTGCCGAGGCATCGCACAGGCTACGTGCGAGGAGGTGCCAGACTGAATGAGAAGAGCCGCCGGGGAAGGAACAGGATGAATTGTGCTGCCAGGCACCGGCAAAGCATCTTTGATGAGGAAAAGGGAGAGACTTGGCACGTCATGAGTCTAATCCCCACGTTTTGTAAAGGGGTTTGTGGCTGGAGGTCTGAGCACGTGCATGGGGTGCAGGCAGAAATACGGCATGCCCTCTGCTTTTCATGATTTATTCTTGAAGTTGGGTAGAAAACTAACCCCGGTGCCAGGTCCTGAGAGGCACGGCTGGGGACAACGCCTGGTGATGCTGCACGAGGGAGGCAGCATCCAGGAAGGGGGATGGAAGTGGGAGGCATCCTGTTCCTTCCCACAGACCTGCCGATGGCTGAGAAATATACATTTCTCAATCCATTACTTTTTATAAAAATTCTCATATTTGTAAAAAATAAAATGTAAAAAGAGTATGAAGCCATCATTAGATGTAAATATGGCAACCACAGAGTTAGAAAATGCAGTCTCTTCAAACCTATGGTTTGCATTACCTGAAATTCAACCTTATCAATAACAAGAAATGTAACTTCAGACATACTGTGCGTTTACTTGTGTGAAAGAACTTAGATTATAGATTTGTGGAGACATTTTCTTTATTACTTCCTCTATTAAGGGCCTTAGTGTGCAAAAGTCCCCATAAAAACCCGCATCTCAACAGCTTTTCTACATAAGGCAGACATCAAAGGTAACAGCTGGCACCAGAGATGAATCAGGCTCTAAAGATTGCACTCTGCTTTCACTTCCAGGAGTTCAAACAAGAATAAATTCCAGCAAAGACAATGAATGTATATGAATCCAAACGCACAGATACTACAAGAAACATGTTCCCTGTCTGAGTTTTTTCTTTCCAGACACCAGTTGGTTAAAATTCAATGAAGTTAAATTCATTATATTAACATAATCAAGGCATTAAAAACAAAGTAAAAAAACTGGACATTGGTTATTCTAATTACCTAATTTGTAGTGACTGTTCAGTCTGGCACATATATCTAAAAATGAAGTCAATATTAAGCAAAATTTGTGGGACCAAAAAGATAAGAAAGAAAAGAAGCTTTGAAAAATATGGGATTCTAGCAGTGTAGAGATCATAAAAAAATTCAAGAAGAAAGTATTTTAGCTTCATTGAACAAGTCAACCCATTTAGGAGGTTGTTATCTTTAGAGTACAAGCAGCAATTTCTCAATAGAGTAGGAAGAATGACAAATAAGAAATAGATTTCTTCAAGCCAAGTATTTTGAGGCTCATACTAGTGGTGGAGGGATGGACCTCTGGTGGTGAGTTAGGATTCCAAACACACTGTGATGATGAGGTCGGAGGACCAGACTCACTGGAAAGAGCTTGTGACAGAAGTTCAGTAACCTTCCATGCAATCACACCAGAAAGAAGCTTATCCCAGGTTTTTGACTCTTCAGATAGAGACTGAATATCTTATAAGAAGACAGATCCACTTCCTTATGTATGGGAGACTTCCAAGCCATCAAGGCTAAAAAATCTGCTTCCCCTCAAGTGATTTTGGCACTTTTGCTCCCAGAAATGTAAGGTTGCCAAAAAAGAAAAAGACAACATGGAAAGAATGAACATAACATAAATCTGGGCTGGGTTGATCTGAAAAGCCTGTCTAAAGGGATGCTTGTTTCTTATTTCTGCAGCTGAGTTGATCACCTTCTATAAACAGCTCATTTGCAGAGAGCAGTTCCTTGTTAATCTTAGTATATGGGAGAAATCATTACAGCCTGTAAAGTATCAATGCAAGAAATATTATTGCTAATGTGAGTTGAAATGTTTGAAACGTTACATGTTCTGCTTAGCTGCACTGGCTCCAAAGAGATGTGCATTATTGGGTTTACTTCTTGATTGGATGGGTACTCAAAACTGAATGTATAAACTTGGTGCAGCAGAAGAGGCAAACTCTCCATCCCCAATGGTCAGTGCAAGCAGTTAGTGCCCAAATTCCAATGTTAGGCACTCCCAGATTGCTGGTTTATATGAAATGCTTCTCTCTCTCTCCTCATCAATTAGTAACTGTCTTGTTCTCCAACGCATGAGAACTTATTATATCCATTTATTTTGGTGTCTTGTCTGAACAGTTGAAACAGAACTCAATATCCTCTGCTTGGTATTGTCTATATCCATTATCCTGATAGCCGTTCTCTCTGAAACTTGCTCCTCTTTCTCATCTTAGGCTTTCTCTTTCTCCTTGATAATTTCTGAGATAGTGCAAACAGAGCTGAACATTCTATTAAATATTTTTAATAACTTCTTGTGAATACCTACATTTGTGAAATGAAAACTCGCTTTCTGATAACATTCCCTGCTAGGACAACCCCAAACTGAGATTATTTGTGCCATGAGAAAACCTTACTATTCTATGTCCACAGATTGTTTCACATATTACACAGGTAAATCCATTGAATCGCAAAAATGCCTACTTTTTGTGCTTATCATTCAGTTCTCTCGCTCTTTTCCTCCCAAAACGACTTCAGTCCTTTTTTGTATAAAATTCCCCTTCCATCACAGTTGAAAATGAGACTATTCAGAGAGAGTAACGTAACTCAGACACCAGATCTTTCACTTCTGGGTCTTCCCTGGTCAGAGAGATTAATTTCTCTTTTCTTTGAATTCACACAAAACCGTTAGTATTTCTAGTTAAATAAAAAGCAGTCTGGTTTTTGTGTTTTTTTTTCCCTCTCACACTAGCGTTTCCTTACCTATTCCTTCTCCAATAAGATAATCAAGAAAAGATTGAGACTTCACCACATCTTTAATTACAATTTGCACTGAAGGTCTCAGTGTGTGGTAAAACCAACAAACCTAAAAGGGTAATTTCTTTAAATAAAAAAAAAAAAATTATTCATCCAGCTTGAGTACTGGTACATCTTGTGCTCTAGTTGCCTCAGTAAATTTATTGCTGTGATAATACCAAAAATGACTGATGACATATTTGGCTGATGTTAAGCACAACCAAGGGACTTTGTGCAAGAATCCAGACAATGACCAAACTGTGAGCAAACTTATTCTGCAGATGTGGTCTGACCATTCTTGACTGTTCTTCTCATATTACCTAAAACCAGGCTTAAAAATTTAAACAAATGATGTCTTTTTCTTCTTCACAAATCAGAGAACATTTTAATCCTTTCTGCAGAATTCAACAACTTGACTTTTGTACTGATTTAAATGCAAGACAAGGACAGTGTATTTTATTTCATTACTTCATCGTCTCACCCCTTGACACGGTTAAGATATCCTCCTGCCTCTGCTCATGCCACCACCTGGGAAAGCCTCAAGGGTCCCAGCCTGGGCAGCCTAACAGACACGTTCACCTATTCTAAGGTTAATTCCAACTTCAGGGTGGCCACCACAAGCTTTTATTTTATCTTTACCACTGAAGACACAAGCTGAGTTTGGGAACTGCTTGGTTGGAAGGGCAGTGTTCTGCCAGGCACCCACAGGCAGGAGATCTCACTGTCCACTCTTTTTGCCTCTTCAGCAAAAACAGTCAAAAAGCTTACGGAAGGGGAAGAATGATGGGGGCAGAAAAGTGCCAGGGCACGGCTGCAACATGCAGGGGGATGTGACGTTACGAAAAAACATTCAGGATTGCGAAAATGTTTTCATTGGTAATGAATTGGATATTAGGAAAAGTTTTTACACTGCAAGGGTCATTAAGCCTTGGAATGGGCTGCCCAGGGAAGTGCTTGAGGCACCATCCCTGGAGGTATTTAAAAGACAGGTTGACATAGTGCTTAGAGACATGGTTTAGTGATAGTTTTTTATCAGTTCAGTTGATGGTTGTACTAGATGATAAAGGTCCCTTCCAAGCTAGACAATTCTATGAGTCTATGATTCTAAGACCCCATATTTCTTTGATTGGCATCTGCTCTGCTCACTGTAGCACAGTCGCAGAGATTTTATTTCTTTGTATTTACTTCTTTATTTCTTTGTTTGGCATCAAAGAAATTGGCTGCAAAGCAGAAGAGATTTTCACAGGATTGCATCACAGAAACATGGGACACCACCCTGCTTTGTTGGTGGTGCAGGAACCAAAAAAAGGAACACATTTGGAAATACCTGAATTCTCACAAGCTGCTTGAACGGGAAGGGATACCGGCTACCCTCGGGTAATTAGTCAAAACTCACGACTGGGGAAGTCTACAAGCCTTTGCACTGAAGCAAAGATGGGTTTAGCAGAGGAAAAAACACATCTTGAAGTATGGGGAGTGCTTGTGAGTATTTCTTTACCTATGCAAGTGCGCCCATCAGCGTGGAGCCTGTATCCTGCCCGGCACTGGCAGTGGAAGGAGCCATGCGTGTTGACGCAGCTTTGCTGGCAGCCACCATTCACCACCAGGCACTCGTCCACGTCTGGAGAAAGAAGGCAGATGACCAGAATTACAAGACAGCCTCAGCAGGGACACATCCTGGCTCTCCTGGGCGGCACGTAGCTCATACATAATGCAACCATTACATCCAGACTGGAGTTTTGTTTACCATGCTTCTGCGCTATAAACAGAGCAAAGAAAATTGAAATTTTATGGTGTTTTTCAAAGTTCCTGCAGGCGCTGCCTCTGTAGTCTCCACTTCTGAAGCCCTTGTTGATTAGAGTGATCTGCAACGTGGCTGTTTCCTCAGGACCAAGAGAAAAATACAGGGAAAGAATGAGGGTAAGATAAAACATCTGAGCTTGTAGGTACCACTGGTCAAACATCTGGCTTTTGGTAAAATTTGCTATAGGAAGATTTCTTTTTGCATCAGGCCTTTGAATCCTACTAACAAGTGCTCTTGAGGGTACAACTACGTACAATTGACGTAAATAGGAAAAAGCCACTCAAGGCCAGAGTCCATGCTCTCAATCAGCCCATTTTCAACCACTAAATATGTAGAGGGCTTAGAAATTACTTTTCAGAAGAACGATACTTTTTTGTGACTTCTATCCTTTGGGCTTCCTTGTGCTCACCTAAACTTTCTCATATGACCTCCCAGAAAAATTATGTGATTTCCTGATAACACCTTTTCCAAAACCAAGCAGGTATGTTTCCACATTACACATTTTAGGGGATTACATTCAGTCAAATGAAGAGGGAAATTAACACTAACCCAGTTTGAGAATGTGGCTGTAACATTTCAGCTGAAAATGATGGACAACAAGGGACAATAAAGATCGAGACCAATTTAAGTAAACAGGTGAAGGTTTAAAACAGACCCACAAAACTGAATTTCCAGAAGTACCACATAAGCAGTTTTTGCACCTTTTCAGCAACACTGGGCTACTGTAAATAGCATTTGATTGGCATGTTGACAAGTTAAAAATGAACACAGAAGCCGTTGTAAATAAGGGCCAGTTAGCCCATACCCTGATATAATTTCACCAGGTAGATGTTTGCCTTGAATTTATCTGCCCTTTCCTTTATAGCCCTCAGGGATTCCAACTCCACCTCTCTCCATCTCACCCAGGAATGATACTGGTACCAAATTATCGTGACTGCCAAAGACATTCTCCTCTTGTCAAAGCCAAATCTCTGTCCTGTGATGGTCATCTATAAAGAACCCCCCTTTCAACACTAGAGACTCCCATTGATTTAACTGCTCTTTATATCACATTCCCACGTTTCCAAAATATCTAAGGGATTTGCACGCCCAAGAGGGTGTGGATGAGGAAACTGGGATTTAAAGAAATAGAAAGAGTGGCTGCACGAGAAGGTTTTTTTTTTACCCCCATATTGCACTTAAGGAACACGGGGTCTGGCTTTCATATTTTTGCTGTTGATATATCTGCTTTGTATTTAGCTTTCATGGTTTACATTTTTTTAAATGCTTTTATGTTTATTCCACTTTAGAACCTCTAATCAAAATTAAATGAAAAAGGAAGTTTTAAAGATCACTTGGAAATGCACAACATCCTGGTACTAAGGAAACGTATTTATACAGTTAAATTTTAATACTTCACATGTGAATTTCACTCACCTAAAATGAAGTCCTGGTGTTGACTAGTGTTTAAATTCAGACCATTTGCTAATGTGCGCCACTTTTTAATCCTTCTGCTATATTTGCTGTTTTATTAGACTGTATACTATCTACATTTCCTACTGCCTGGAGACATCTGGAATACTCGTTTTTTTTTAAACAGAAGTTTAGCTTTTTTAATGTAAACAGTAAACAGAAAATGTTATTCATCTTGTAGAATTCTGTACTGTTAAGAAACAGCCTGCTGAAAAATGCCAGGACAAAATCAAACCCAGGAAACTCTTTGTCTTGATATCACAGAAATAAAATAAGCAAAAGGGCTCAGAAAAACATAACGAGGAAACAGATGAACTATATAGTACACCACCTTCTACTATTTATACCTCAATAAACTCAAATATTGGGAGCTTCAGTATATTAATTTTATAGGCTATGATCAGCTGCAGAATTTCTCTAATATACCGAATACATTTTTAAGTTAGCCTGACAAAGGAGAAAAAATAGTCCATCTAATAAAAACAAGCACTTGGAGTTAGCTCTGTTTGTTAGTCTCAATTTGAACATTTAAAGAAGTGACTTGGTTTAGGGGGCAGCTCTGACACCCGCTGAGGCTCTTCTTTCAACGGCCTTTCCCTCGTGGTGGCACATCCCGAAAGGCAATATAACGAAATGAAAAATTAAAGACCCTAAAATACATGTGTGTAGGGCTATACCTAACTCCACCCCTAGACTCTCTGTGGCAACTGGGGGGAAAACAGAGGCAAAATCAACCAGTCTGCATCACAGCCCCACCACCACCTTCTCAGGAGGCCACCAGAGCAGCAAGATCCCTTCCAGTCTCAAGGCTCTCTCTGCAAGATCAATAATTTAAGGATTATACGTTGAAAGATTCCTTCACGTACTACAGATATAATCAAGAAAAATACAACGCACAGTCGCCTTGCAATGTCTCCTGCATCTCAAGGCCAGGAAACAGCTTTGCCCCCAGTTACAGAAGAAAAATACCTTAATTACTTTGTCTGGGAAGGAGTCTGCCAAGTAGACACTAAACTAAATGTTTGAAATGCACTTGAAAGTTTTAAAAGTCTAACCTATTTGGACTTTTATATTCAAATTATTCTACTAGTAAAGGACATATATACCAGTAAAACAACAGCTTATGCTGTTCTAGGTACAAAAGTAGACATTTCTTCTTCTCCATGGGAACAACTACAGAAATATAAAATTATTCAAGAATCATGAAATTATAAATATATAAAAAAATATTCTAGAAATATAAAGTTATCATACTGTAATTCTAGAATATTATGGGATTATGGAAGATGGTATCTGTTTAACAATACACTAATTAAATTTGGATTAGTTTCTACCACAGATCAAGCTCAAACATCTACATGCTCAACTTTCTATAGTTACAATTTAGGATGCTTATCTGAATAACCCGAATTTCAAGCCATTTATGACTTGCTTATCACAAGTCAGACCGTGATGAAAGCAACTGCATCACCACACATCAGTGGGAGAGCAATCTGCTGGGACGAGAGGCAAAAGGAGAAGGGTGTGCTGGCCCAGGGCTACAGTGTGGAGGGGATTATGCTGCAATAGAGCAGAGTCGGGATGTGAATATCTTCTTTCTCACCTATGGAAGATTTCAGAGATCAATGGGATTCCCCACTGAAGGCGTCTCTGCTTTCCATGTTGTTCGCACACAGCACGTGCCCCACCATATACCCCAGAACGTACAGGGGATTGTGTCCCCATTTACCCACTTTTCATCAGGAACAACTTGGCAGGAACAACCTTATGCTCAGTCATACAAGCCAAACGTCAATCCAAGATGTGAAGGGCAGATCCTACTGATGAAGGTAGATTTTGAAGTTCTCTGTACCCCTGAACAGGATCTCTGCTAATCTTCAACAAATTTGCCCCCATGTTGGCAACAGCATGATTTTCTGGCCTAAAAATCTGTTTAAACACAGAGCTGTGTGACTGCTTGTTTGGAATTCAGGATCATTACATCAATGGCTTTTCTTGTATCATAACTAAAGTGTTTAGGAACAGCTATGATCAATCTGTTCCTTAAAAATAAACTGACAGCAGTGTTAAACACAGATAATTAGTGAACCTGCAAGCACAATCTTATAAAGGAAAAAAAAAAAGCAGCAAGATGTTACCAGATCAGTTCCCTACTAACAAACATCTTAGCTTTTTAAACCATTAAGAAATGTAAACAACATGCAAACCTAAACCCTAAAAGAAGACAAACCCAACAGTTCTGATGGCAGCGGGACCAAGCAATGTCCTCTCCATTTTAATGATCTTTCCCCACTTTTCTGTCTACACTGTGCAAGACAAGAGTTGTGAGTAGGTGAGGCCCCAGTTCAGCCCCCAGTTTTTAAGTTCTGCACTTGCAACACCCCAGCATCACTTGCAGGTCAGGAGCAGGCTGCAGCCACAGCTCCCACATCTCCAGAGAGGAGCTGGTGCTCCCAAAGGCACTTGTGCTTATACCAGGAACATCCTGAAACCTGCATAAAACAAACACCTGAAGGGTCACAAGCCTCTGAAGGGACTCAGAAATGTTTGTCCCGGTTTTAACCTCTGGACAGGCACTTCATACAATCTAAAGCCCTCTTCACTTTTAAATTCTTTATTACCAAGGAACCTGTCTAGAAATTTCTGTAGAGGTGAATCTCATGATCAGTGCATCACCTGCTCTCCTATAGGTCTGCAATGATGCATAGAATCATAGAACCATCTAGGTTGCAAGGGCAGCTTTAAGACCACTGAGTCCAACCCCTAACCCAACACTGCCAAAACCACCACTAAATCATGTCCCTCAGCACCATGTCTGCACTCTGGAGGTACGAGCATATATTTGGGCTCTGGTGCAGGACAACTACCACTTGAGATCTCAAAGTGCCTCCAGAAATACTTAAAGGCAGGTCTCCTTTTCTTTCTAACTCGATTTATGCTTTAAAACACTGCATTCTCACAAGGTCATTATTTATAACTTTTATCGCTTTTCACTTGCCTTCCTTCTGTGCACGTGTGTGCAGCTGCTCTGAAAGTACAAGATGAAACGGTCTTCTAAATTTAAGTTTATTACACACTTTTCCTGCTTGTATATTTTGAGTAAAATGAAAGGTACAAGGCTATTTAAAATACAGCCTCTAAGGCAGACCTGAGGTCTCTTCATTGGGCTGGCCAAGCCAATGACGGGACAAACATCCCAGGGACAGCATTCACATGGAGGACACTTTGGCAAGAGCACCATGTGAGGTCCAAGCAGGCCCAGGGAGGCAGAGCAAGGTTTCCCTCTCAGCCACCTCCACGGAGCCAGTGGCATATCTTCTGGATCACAAACAAACAGGCTTCCTCTCCCTTGACTGTAAAAACATGTGCAGACTGATACCTGTGTGAAGCCAACCCTTCCTGATAGACAAGCAGAGAACAAATTCCCTCATCACAGGTCCCAGGCAGGCACTGCTGGAAAGAAACCAGAAATGGACACTACGGACCTCATTATTTGAGGATTAATTTTTAGTTTTGGCAAAAACTCTTTACTTTAGCAAGGAAAGAGCAACACAAACAGAGGCAAAGAGAGCATCACCCACCCCACAAACACCGGAGACTCAGTATGGATGACGAGATTTCTGCCCAGCCTGAGCCCATGTAAGAAACACGTTCTGGGTACACCCTAGAATAACCATCTGCACACAGGGACCCCAACCCCTACAACACCACCTGTGGATCTGGCCCAAATGACTTTCACAGAAAGTGTGTGTACAAAGTACACCTTTTTACCAGACGTCTCGGAAATACTACATAAAATTGGAATGAATGGCACAGGCACATCATCCTTTTCCAGCTGCCACAACCCCACCTGGTCATGGCAGAAAGGATGCAACCAGAAGAAGCAGGGAAACACAAATTCCCTACTGGCATTTACTTAGAGGATGGTTTATGCTGATGGTTTTAAAGTCAGATTATAGTTAAAAATAATTACAGTAATAATTTATAAAATATTATGACCTGAAAGAGGAAGTAAAATCTACTTTAGTGGTTGAGGCACCATCCCTGGTGGTATTCAAAAGGTGGGTTGACGTGATGATGAGAGACATGGTTTAGTGATGGGATTTTTTTTTGTCAGAGTTAGATTGATGTTCGGATTAGATGATTTTGAAGGTCCTTCCAACCTAGATGATTCTATGATTCTATTCTATATTTTTTGCAGCATTATCTTAAAGTTCAGTAAAACCAAGGGTTTGTTTCTTCTTCACCCAGATAGCTCTGTGGGTCATTGTTCCACACACAATATAGTGAGGATTAGCCAGTAATGATGGTGACAGAGAAACAGGGAAGGTAAGACTGGATCTCATGTGAAAAACCACAACGAGAAACCCTAAATAGCTACATTTTAAATTATCACAAGCGGATAACCTGTTCAACTCAAAACATTTCTTTGGAAATAAATTAAGAAAAATCTGGCTTAACACTCCTTTGCCCTGACTGTCTCTCCCAGTCTCTTCAGCTGCAGATCATTTAGTACATCTGCCATAAAAACTCCCTTATTGTTTGCTATCTAACATGATATTTAAAATCAACAAAGATGTACGACAGTGCTTTCCCTTCTGTTATTTGTAACAACGCTGTGATTAGTCTCTTTTATATGTTCCAAAGGATGTTTAAACCTCACACAAGTTTTGAAGTGAAAATATCATATGGTCTTTCCCCACTAATCTACATGGCAGATTTTGCACATTAATGTAGTGTGTTTCTAAATTAAATAATATGTATCCTTAAGGGAAGGGAGGGAAACAGGCTTGGTTCCCAGCCTTTCATAAACTGACGTCAAAAGTCAGAAATTATTTTGATAAAAGTGAAATATAAAATGAGAACCTCTATTGCTAGAAGTTGATAAATTTATGACAGATTCAGCTCACATCTTCTTTTAACTCTCACAGTCTCCCCAAGTTTTGAGTTTTGATGTGAATCCACTCACAACAATACTCACCATTAAGCATGACATAGTTTGCTCTTGCAGCAGAAGTTTTTAAAATGATCTTTCATGTTTTACTAACATTAAAGTGGTTTTTAGGGTTTGAAATTTTCATGGGAGGAGTTTTGAAACTCCTGTAGTTCGAAAAATATATGTCCAATTTTACCACAATGAAGGAAGTTTGACATTAGTATTGACTCCAGGAAGAAAATAAAAGTTTAAAATCTAGTCAAAAGCAAAGCCTAAGATTCAACACCAAAAAAAGCAGAATTTCTGCTCATTTAATAGAAAGCATATTTCTGTTTCATTGAACCAAACTGAGCAACAAAGAAGGAAAAGAACAGTTATCTATAGCTGTGAGATTTCACCCCCTAGTCTAGGGTTTATTTTTTATGCTTCACAAAAAACTATAAATATGCTACAAGCTCTTTTGAGTGGTCCACTAGAACCTGATGTTAAAAAACACTCTCGTGAAATAGCTTTCAGCATAGATAAATGTGCTTCTGTGGAGCACAGCTGGGTCATTTTGAACTGTTAACGCTCCCAGACTTTTATTTTTGCTCCTATTTGCTTTTGCCCTTTCCTGGCCCATCCAATGGATTATATGAGCATCCATTGTCTGCTCCGGTTCGAAGTCAGCCAGGTTAGCTCCAATCGCTACTGAAGCTTACTTAAATTTCAGTAAGTCACAGGTGTCTGAGGCAAGGCTGCTACAACAGAATTAATTAATGGAATAGCTTCAGCAAACCTGACTGAAAGGAACATGTCACGTCCAATAAGAGATTGGTTAAAAGGCATGGTTAAGAGATTCCTTACCCAATTTAGTCCCTGCGCACCGACTCCACAATGAAAGAGGACCCTTGTTAGGGCAGTGAGTTCTCCACTATATTTCTTCTTTGCCCAGGATTAAGGACAAAGCAACTATTTTGGCAGGACTGTCCAATTAGCCATGCACAGAAATGGGCTATCCAAGTGATCTGATTATTGAAAAATCAATGGCATTTAAAAAAACCCCACAGGTCTTTTTACAATATCAAAAAGAAATAACATTTATGTCCAGGATTTGAAGGGAGCTGTATCTTCCAATGACTGTTTTCAAGAAGGGGGCACAGGGGGAATTTTGGAGGTCTGGCAGTTTTGGGGAAGAAGTGTGGAGGAAAGGCAGAAAGCTTCTTCCAGCACATGTGCCTGGTGCCCTACAACCTGAGGGCTCAGCACCAGCTGAGCCTTTTTTGGGTAGAAAGACATCTATAAGCACTGAACAATCCACCCAACCAAGTCTTAAAGACCTGGATTTAATTTCCTGAACTGTCAATGACCTTACTGAGAAATAAATACATGAACAAATTGCTGTGAGATGTCACGCAACCCTGTTAGTGGGGGCCATACATGATTTGAAAGAACATAGTTGACTTGCCAAAGATATTAGTAATTTAGAATTTAGAAAATAGAATTTATTGTCTAGTGGGAGGTAAGTCTGCACAGGGCAGCTGGCTTAGAACTTGATGATCTTTAAGGTCCCTTCCACAGAATCATTCTATGATTGTTGGGACAGGGGAGGAAAGCATCAGAGAAAAAGATGCTCCAAGACTCTTTTTTTCCCTTTTTTCTTTTTTTTTTTTTTCCTCCTTTTTTTTATATTGCTTTCATGTGAAGACAATGCAACCATTGAAAGTGGTGACTTGTTCCTCACCAATGACTGGATCTTGCAATCACAATTAATTTCTCAGCTGTCCCTCAAGAGCAGATCACCTGGAGAGAGTGATTTGAAAAGACAAAAATGGCCAATATCCGTACTGACAGTTTTCTACTTGCTTTCAAGGCCTGACATGCCAATCTATCCAAGATATTTAACAGTGGTTTAGCTCAATAAACTGACAAGAGCCCCTCATCCACAACTCTATATGCAAACCATATGTTGCAGCTGAAAAACTCTGAAGATTATAATTAGAACTGTCCATTCAATTTAAACAAGGTCAAGAATGAAAACTATTTCAAATTCAATAAACAGGCCATTTGAAAGTGAAGACGCTGTGGAGGACAAGCTTAACAACTTAATTGACAGGTAAAGCTTCATTTCTAATCCTCATTTTGATATCGTCTGTAGCCTCAGGAGTCAAAACACATCTCTGCTCAGTCCTCAAAATATGCAGAGAAAATGAAAATGTCAGTTGAATGAAAAAAAGGAGAAGCATCTGTTTGATAGCTGTGTAAGCCTGTGATATGTAAACCGCTTTGGAGTCAAGCAGCTCTAATTAGAGTTTCAAGGCATTCTTTATTAAATATACACATGGAGATAGATATATATATGAATTTTCAGCAATTATTGGGGCCAGAAAAATTGCAAGAAAATCACGGTATAGAATTAAAGTAAGGAACATGATAATTTCATGAACTGACCTCAGACAACACTGTGATGTTTTCACACAGCCGTGAATACATACTTTTCTCTCTCTGGTTATTTTCACGAATCTCTCTCTGTTTTTTTTTCCACTTTTAGTCTTTAAAACTAGAAAGAACGAATTATTTCTGAATCTGTGGATAGGACAGCATCTCAGCAAAGTAAAGCCAAAAAGGAAGACTGATAGGGCTACCAGCCTCCACACTAGGGTTGTATTAATAGATATTCTGGCATCTGCATGCAGTTGATGACTCCAATTCACATCAATATGAAACCCACACAGAAGGACACAGACTCTCCATGGAAAACTGGTTTCAGGGTAAGTGAATGACCACATGAAATAACAAGGGAATACAATCCAGATGAATGTGTAACTTACTATCTTTAAAAATGTTTATATACTGAAGAACACAGCCTCCTTAATTTTAGTTTCTGGTAGAAAAGAAGTGAATGTACCAGCTGTAACTGGGGAAGTTGGAAGAGGACGTTTTGCCTGTGCACCACAGCAGCGTGGGCAGAAACACAATACTTAAACTTTTGTGGAATTTCTGCTTAGGAAAGAGGCTTTGAGATCCCTAGCATCAGCATCTTCAACACAACGCTCCTGAGAGTTTTCCTGACATGGGGCATAATAGCAGAAGGCAAATTTGTTATGGGGCCATCAATTTTTAAATACAGTTCCTCAGCACAATTCAGTTAGGCCATGCTGGGAGATGGGAGGGTGGCAAAGGAGAAAAGGGACTCGAGGAGGAGAGGTACTTAATAAGCGGCAGCGTGATACAGCCCAAGCTCCTTGCACAGATTCATATCTGAGACGTTCTCAAGACGTTTACACGTTGGGCCATCAGCATCTTCTCTCGGCAGGATACGACAGTTTGAAAAACCAGTTATGGAATAAAAAGAGAGAAATGACTGATCTGATGAGAACATCTGGTTTTTGTTAGCAGCAATATTAATGCTCGCTTGCTGAGCTCAGTAAGTGTCTTTACTACAGTAGGATGCATAGAGAAATGTCTTTTCCACACACAGTAGGTGAAATATGCAAACGAAAATTATAATCATGCAAATACCTTCATAATCCGATGTTTCCTGCTTACAGTACATATACTCTGCTGGTTGGAAACACAAATGCTATTTGTGACAAATATCCTGCTTGGGTTGGTAAAAAGCTTTGAGACATCACATGGATAGACTTGTCTTGTAAAGTGACTGGAACACAAGCCAATCTTAGGAAAAATTGGTTTAGGTAGAGCAATCACCACTCAGAACTGTACTGTTCAACACGTGAAACACGTGCAGTACTGTCACTGTGTGGGACTAGGAGAACAAGGAAGGAGAAGACACTACCCAGCCACCAACCTCCATCTCACTGCCAATCTCACCTAGATGAGATCACAACACAATCCACTCCGTTTCTGTAAAAACCGGCTCACTGACATTGTTCTACATCCTTAGTTCACATGGTGCCTCCTCAAGAAGCCTTCACAAGCATCGATTCCCCACTGGAGCTATCAACTCCAGGCCCATCTGCAACATAAATCACCAGCAAGCAAAAGACAGCATGTTACACAGATTTTCTTGCTCTGCTTCCTGATGACATATATTAGTCGTGACTCTGCAGAGATTCATCCACAAGGAGAAGTGGCATTAGCACATCCCAAATCTGTCCATACCAGCTTCCAGATCAGGATCCTAATGAATGATGTCACCAAGGACAGAAGACTCCTTTTTTCATTCCACCCCCCATCCCCTTCTCCACCTGGTTACTGAGATTTAAAATTACATCAAATTAATCACTCGATTGCTCTAATTTTATTAGTTGTTTTTGAACTCCTTGGCTGACATTGAATCTCTTTTGGAGCAGGAACTGTTAACAAGGTAGTCAGGTGGGTCTTTCAAAGACCTGGTATGCATCAATGGCAGGTTTATTTCAAGTTGGTCTTCTAATAAATCCCAGTCAAAGCCCTCAGGTACTCATGTAATTGAAGTATGAGTAATCCAATATGATGTCGATCAAACTACTGATCTTTTAATAATGAACTGCAGCCCTCCCAGCAGTTGCTATCTCGCTGACAGTCATGTCTGGATCGCTTCCTTTGGGCCAATGCTTTGAACAGTGAAGCTCACAGATTTCTGTTTGGTTTAGATTTTATCACAAATGGTTTTAAAGCTTTTTAAGGGTATATCAGATGGCTCGTAAAATCCACTGGCATTTCAATAAAAAATGAGATTTCTATCAGTTATCCCAGTGAAGACTGGTATTAAATGCTTCTAAAGAGGAATACAAACAGCACTCAGGAGTTGTACTTCTTACTATCTCTGTATCTGCTGTTAGTCCTTGTTTATGTAGCCTGTAGGCAAAGCTATAGAAAAAGCAGTAGTTACCCTGCTCTCCACTGAAAGGCAAACTTGCACATTTTTCCTCTCATACTTTCCATTTAAAGTATGAATTGAAGGTTTCTAAGCCTTGCCTCTCTACACAAGAGTAATTCAGTTGCAATTTACATTTTTGATGTGTTCAAAATGAACACCAAGATGACTCGTGTGCTGTTTATAAGATGCTTATATTTGCTGGTAAATACCTTGCTACAAACAAGCTATAATTTAAGTATTCAGAAGTCTTGCTTCTGTGTAAAATTACTACCAAGGGTAATTTTGGAGACCACAACCAGAGCTTCAATTTCAGGCTTGTAAAGCTCTTCCTACACAATGATTCTTAAAAGTACGAGTGTATTTTCTTCTCTGACAACGGCAGCCATTGTATCTCTGTAATTGCAGAAAAGATTACCTAGCTTTTTATTCACATTAGTCAGCTGCAACAATACTGTGCTTCTTTCCTTTCCTTTAAAATAAACTAATTATTGTCAATCAGCCCAGTGGAATGTTAACATTCTCCATAACCTGCCTTTCAGAGGTATTCATAAAAGCTAGAAACTAGCTAATATAAACTAATCAGAGCCCTGGAAATATCTCAAAACATATTTGTACTGCAGTCTATCATTTATGTCATATTATTCCTAAATATTATATTTTGTCTGGACAATAATAGTCTTTCATATAGTTACATAGTGCTTTTCATCTAACTATTCAAAGCCTTTGCATTAATTAAACCACATTAAATCCCTGACTGGTGCAGCAAATACTATAATATATCCAAACTTTAAATGTTTTCATTGTCAAAAGCTGATCAATCAAACTTTATGCATCAAGCAATTAGGAAAAAGAAAACTTTTCAGGGCAGCTTGTTTGCTCAAGCCCAACTTTCTGCACAAATTCACAATTGCAAGAGCTGGAGACACACGCAGAGAAAGCACGAAGGGGATGACTGTCATTCTCCCTGCACTTTAAGCAACTGCTCCTTTCCAAAGATAATAGCAACTTACGGTTCCCACTTAGTATTTCCTTCCAGCTGGTAGAGCCCATGTGAAGCTTTTCAGATCCTGGAGAAAGAAAGGGGAGCTGGAAGCCTTGGGGAAGCAGCCCATGTGCCGAGTCTATAATCAGCTGTGACGCACGGTGAGCTTTCAAGCACCATATGGACCAGACCAGCAGATGCCGTAGAGATGGGACTCTTCGTTTGTTGTTACCTGGGAGGCTTGTGACATCAAAACCCAATTTTTTCCCCTTACAGTCCATGTCAGATCAGTGATCAATAATTCATCTGATAACTGAAATGCAGAAGGGGGTGCCAGTTTTCTGTGGTTTATGAATAATACTAAGCTTCTTAAGAAACATGCTGCTTTGGAACACAGCAGAAGATGGGCTGTGGGAAGCGTATGACATGCCGATATGCTGGGCTACACCGTGTACTCCTTAAGTAACCTGAAAATTAAACTGCCAGTTGTATGGTTGGGTTTTTTTTTTTATGCAAGACATTGTTATTAAAACCCTGCAGCTGAATTAAGCATTCAGAGAGAAAAAAAAAAAAAAAAAAAAAAATCACCAAAAGAAGAGATTTTTCTTCCATGGAAAAAAGAGATTTACCTAGATTATATTGAAGTAATCATTGAATTCTTGAAATACAAGTAGTCCCAGTCTGTCCAGAGAGCCAAGGCTCCAGATAGGACTCCTTCAGCTGTTGGTCTGAAGCCTCTGATCAGGATATTGCTCTTGACACCAGTCTTTTCTACCCACCTGGTCTCCATAAAACTTCTGCTTAAAAAGTGGCTGAAAACTGACTGAGCCTGTCCTCAGCTCCAATCAATGAAAACATGCACCCAGGATGAACGAGCTCACTCTTCAATGGCAATATTCACTTTGTAGGAAGCTGTCACAACTGTTAGTTCATTCGCCCTGAGGGATATCAGATGTGAGAAATTCTGTGGTTTAGTTCACAGCCATCTTTGTTCAGCGTGTGAGAAAGGAACGGGGAGACTTCAGGAAGAGTCAAGCATGAATTGGGAAAAATCTAAACAAGTGCAATTAAAATTCAAAAATAAATCAAGCATCAGATGCTCTTCACTGCCACGTAAGTTCTGAAAAAAAATAGGTTGGAAGTGTCTTTTCTGGTCCAAGTGATGTGTCTACCCTTCCCTTACTGAAGAGAAACGGGTCAGATCCCAAATGACTGTGATTTTGCTGAGTTTAGTATAAGATACGTTTGAATAAAATTGAAAAGGTTTGTGTGTGCCCAGCATGTCATTGAGTGGATTAGGCTTGGGAGGGCTCACAAAATGAGAGGGAACTGACCAAACCCACCTGTGGCATTCACTACCTGCTGACAGTCACTGTGAGCCTGAAACGAACCCATCAAAATTCACCCCAGGTTCCCGCCTGCCTTGGGCTTCCCATTCATCAGGATTCAGGTAATTAATTTTAAAAGTCCAGTAACAGTTAATGTTACCTTTACTATAAATACGTTGTAACTATTACTACTTATTTTAAGCACTTTTTTTGCGGTTGTACTACCAGGAAGAGACAAATGCAGAAAGATGATGCTATTTGCCCAGGAGAGCACAACAGCTTCTCGCAGCTATCGATCCCCACTGGCTCCAAATGCAGCGTGTAAGAAAGGTCAGACAAAGGACCTCCAGCCTTTGCTTCTTCATTAAGACACGTGCTTAAAAATGAGAACCAGGAATTTCCAAAAGAATTCCTCAGGAGTAGAAATAAAATTAAATTCCCAATCAGGTTTGCAAATATAGCTATGAATGTCTTAAGATCGTTTCTACCTGCATCTTCTCTGCAGCCATGGGCAAATCCCACACAAATTCTCCTGCCTAAATTCATTAGTCTCCAGAAAACCACAGAAGTCTGACTGCATAATGCTAAATAGTGCTTAAAATGCACAATTAAGCCTTAGACTTGGTTAATATATTTCCCTTTATAAGAACAGTAAGGGAACCCTTGATTTTTATCAGCTGGGATCTGAAATCAAAAGTGGTATTTACGTTTTTTATTTGTGACTGAAGACACTGATTTGACAGGTAGGAGCAACCATAAATAAACAATATTTAGATGTAAAACCAGGTATTGCTTCTTGTTAAATTAACTTCAAATGATCAGCCATCTACCAGTATTCTGGATGTACAAACTAACGGAGCAGAAAATGTTTATTCTTTGCCCTCTGACAGATTGCTTCACAGCTTTCTTATATTTTGAAACTTAAATACCTGGCAGTTTTCTGGCTTAGCTCTAAGAACTTCTCCCCATCAGAAAAGGACCTCCTGGGGGTGTTGAGCAACTGCTGGCTGAACATGAGCCAGCAGTGTGCCCAGTTGGCCAAGAAGCCCAACNNGAAGCCCAACAGCATCCTGGCCTGTATCAGGAACAGTGTAGCCAGCAGGACTAGGGCAGTGATTATCCCCCTGTACTTGGCACTGGTGAGGCCCCACCTTGAGTACTGTGTCCAGTTTTGGGTCCCTCGTGACAAGGCAGACATTGAGGTGCTGGAGCAGGTCCAGAGAAGGGCAACAGAACTGGTGAGTGGTCTGGAGAACAAGTCTTATGAGAAGCTGCTGAGGGAGCTGGGGTTGTTCAGCCTGGAGAAGAGGA